>JAUMHR010000072.1:9660717-9681848 GCA_032361145.1 Enteromius fasciolatus | reverse complement strand
GCAAAAAAATATTTATTTATAATGTACAATTGTTTGAGGAAACCCATATTTATATATAAAAAAAAAAAAAAAAAAAAAAGATTCATACTTTTATTTAGCAAACGTGTATTAACTCGTGAAGTGTGACAGTAAAGACAATTATAATGCCTTCTAAAAATTTCAAATAAATGCTTCTTCTATTCAAAGAATCCTGAAAAATACATATTAAGCAGAACAACTGTTTTCAACATAAGAAGAAATGCTTCTTATGTTTCATATTAGAATGATTTCTGCAATATCACATACCTTTTAAGATAAATTAAAATAGAAACCAGTTATTTTAAATGTTTGTAATATTTCACTTTGCTACTGTATATAAATGTACTTCTTAAATATATATAGCCTTGGAGAGCATAAGAAACTTCTTTGGAAAACTTTTGCATTAAAATATTGCATTAAAAAAATTAAACAAAAAAAACGCACAATGGAAAAGCCAATATGTGCATGAATTCTAAAAATGAGAATAAAAGTACGCATTTATACACATTCAACAATTGAGTAGGATAATGAGTAGCCATTCTGAAATGCTTGAGGAAAGTCTGTTGTCAAAGTATTTCTGAATAATTACACGACTGCGTTCAGCAGCATCCACCTCCGAAAGCAATGACATTTATTTTATGTCATGTCTACTCGTTCTGAGGCATAAGTAATTTATTAAATATGAAAATGACATTCGAGATATTTTATGTCAGTTTATCAGGAACTAATGGTTTTGACTCGTTAGATGGAAAAGGTGATTTATTCTCAAGTTTCATGCGATACTCCAGTTTTGCACAAAAGATAAATTCCCATCTTTGGATGGAAACATAACTCATGTTAAATGTAAATCTGTAAATTATAATGTTGTGACGATTAAATTTAATTTTTAAAATTCACAATTATTTTGTTGTGCTTCCTTTAAAACTTTTTTTTTTAGACACAATAGCAGTAAATTTTAATGCTGTTCCATAAAAACAAATGTTGGCATAATTATCAGAATTTAGTGCATCACTACAAAACGCTTTGACATTAGGATCTAGAAGTACCTTATTTTTTCCAGATGAGTTTCTATGTCGTTTTTCCACCTGTATCCACGGCTGGGCGTCTGGATCAGAAAGACTGCTGGAGCGCTCTTTAGGCATATTCCCATCTTTACTAGAGCTGCTTTTTGAGTCTGAAGGAGAGGATTCTTTGGACTGAGGTTTAGCTGTGCCTGTGTCATCACTAGTTTGGCCATTTACCAGAGCGGGTTCAACTATGTGCTGACTGACTGGGGAGGACGACACTGTGGCACATGTAGAGGGAGAGATGACAAGCAAAACATCAGAATCAAGCAAAATGACAGTATAATTGCAAAACAATGATGGACACATCAGAACCTGTGCTGAGGGAGGTGAACGTCTGTCCTGGGACGAACTCGGGGCAGTGAATGAGCTGGGAAAAATCTGTGCGTGGGGAATCCAGAGGAGGACCCGGAATGGGCCAATGCTCTGGCTCCTCTTTCCTGCGGATCTGCTCATCAACAAGCTCCACGATTTCACTGTTCTTCAAGGCCTGCATACACACACAAAAACAAAACAGATGTAACTCAACCTAAAGATAATACTTTGTGCTGTAGCAGAGGTGAAGGGTCAATAGTCACCTCTTTAATGAGGTTGATATCGGTGGTGAGGGCCTGGACTCTGTGGAAACTGGCAATCAGAGAGATGGGCAAAAAGCCTTTTGAATCCATCTTTCTCCGCAGGAAGAAGTCACGCTCCAGGTTTGGGAGACTGAAGTAGTATTCACTAAAAACAAACAAACAGCCATCCATAAACTCCAAAATAATAATTAAACAGCATAGTTTTACATCTGCTGCACCTAATTACTGTGTATTTAAATACAAAAATAACTACTGTGTGTATTGTATGTGCGCAATTAAGCTGTAATTACATATAACTTGGAGATAATTACATACACATCACATATTTTAAGCTGTGTACTTAACACACAAAAAATACAAATAAATGTGAATAAAAACAGACCATAATATCTCAAGAGCACACAAATTTATATTAGAGAGGCTCATTTAACGGTTTTATTTGTTGCATGCCAATCTGGTACAATGGCAATTAAATTATATATATATATAATTTAATTGCCATATATATATTTATAATATGCCATAAATATATATTTTATTATTTATTTATTTATTTATTTTTTTACACACAATTCATCTTTAATGTGTATAAAACTATAAAAAGATTTTTTAAAATTCATATACTATTAATTATATTACAAACAAATCAAGGGACATACAAAATTAAAAATGTAATATTTCTGAGTATCTTAGTATTTCCTGTGTCTCTTTTAACGGCAGTAGCGTGTAAGCTTTTTGAACAGAATTCTGTATTTTTAATTCAATAAACAATTTTTTTTTTCATTTTTCAAAATCTCAAAAGTTGAGAAAAAGTACCACAAAGTCTTACTATGTATTGCAGTAAAACATTTTTTTTTTTAAATAAAATTTCAAATAAATGCAATTATATGCACTAAAAAATGTTTTTACAACAACACAGCTACAATATAAACTCTTTCAGTATGATATTTAACTATTGGAGTGCAAAACACACACAAACAATAACCAGGAGCAGCTGGGTATTACAGTCTCATTCTATAACTGCTGCAATTAAACTGTTACATGTGCAAAGATAGAACTGACTGGATGTCTTGGGAATAAAGACAGAAATCTCACATCCCTTTAGCTAGCTATCCATCCCTCCCTCCCTCTCTTTTTCCAACAACATATGCATTCACAGATGAGCAGCGCTTCACTTTCCATCTCTGTCCTCTGGGTATTGTGTGGGGTGAGGAACTCAGCAGTCCCACAGCAGACGGCACAGAGCCTCTGGCAGGATTCCAGTGAGACCAGGTGCAGTGCAACCAAAACTGCAGACCCGACCTCCGCTAACATTGCTGAAGTTCATATTTAAAAATTGTTTATTAATCTTATCAAGCTTTTATGGACAAGCAGTTAGGAGAAAAGTTGATTACGTTTCCAAACACGTGTGAGGTTCTACATAGCACCCCGATGAGGCACCTGAAGGTAGATCTTAAGAGACGTGACCGATAATATACATGAACCGATCAACTGCGTCCTTAACATGTTACACACTTAAACAACTCCTGTAAGAAGCAGAAGAAGTGCTCTGGGAGGAACGCTGAACCTCCACCCAGAACACACCTCACATTCCTGCAGCTTTAGTCAGTCGAGGTCGAGTCGGCCCATGTGCCATACTGCAAACGATTCTGGGAAGTTTCAGAGGTGGTGTTTTGCAAGTTGCACTCACTGGTATGTTTAGGTGTGAGGAGATACTGGGCTTGGAGAACATGCAGGACAAGGAATTTAGAAACATGCCAAATGGAGACACTTATAATTAAGTATATATAACACTTATAATTATTAAAAAATAAACTGATACAGAATTAGATGAACACACTGTAAAATGGCACATGCTGCAATTAGCAGAAAACATGATGAAAAGGCACTACAATGCTATTTATCATCACAGCGTTACGCAATAGACACTATTATGAAGCAACATAAATGAACACAGTTGCGAGTCACTGGGGCAGCGTTTTGTGGCTCTTTTGGTTAAATATAAGAACTTGTTTGTGGTTTAGAGTGTGCAGAAATGTATATTCCATTAAAGCAATGATGTTAGGATGGATTTTCTGCTTTATATCGAAAAATGTATTATTAATTTGTGAAATTTGCACTCTTTCTTTATTCATATTCCTCTTTTGCACAAAGTAAAGACTCAACCAAAGCACTTTCAGCTGGTGAAGGATCTTTTTTTTACTAATCTGTGAACAGCCTTTCATCAGTAAGCACTGATCTTAAAAGGAACATGCCACTATTTAAAAAATATATATATATATTTGAGTTTTAACACTTTTGTATCCTTTCAGCCGAGCTCTGGGTCTGGCGGTAGCACTTTTAGCATAGAATAGATTATTAAATCTGATCACAACTTATCATTACACTCAAAAATGACTAAAAAGATTAATTTTTTTTCCCCTAGCTAAGGTCTATTATTATTGCACCTGCTGCACCCGTGGAACTGCAGCAAAGCTCCTTGATTATTACGCTGGATTGAGAGTATAGTTCCCAGCCATATCGGCTTAGAAAGTCACAACTTTTCATTTTCCGTCAGTCTTACAGCAGAGTCAAGTTTTAAATAGGAAAATTATTGAAACTCTCTAATCATTTTTTAAACAAGATGCTGATGGTCTAATCAGATTAAATGATCTATGTTAAGCTAAGCTACCACCAGACCCGGAGAACGGCTGAATGTATGAAAATGGTAAAATACTGTTTTAACTGTAGGAGGAATCCAAAAATAGTGGAATGTTCCTTTAACTGTTTTTGAAAGACAGGTTTCAGACCAGTGTCAACAGTCTGTGTGAGTTCCCTGTGGACTCAGCTTGTTATGATCACAGCATTGAGTGAAGTAAGCTTGTCTGAACTCTGTGAATAAGATTACATGGGCAAGAACACACACACACATTAACAATACCCTCATGCTGGCTAGTAGAAAGACAACAAACACTTTGAATATGCACACTGAAACACATTTCCTCATGGAACGCAAAAGACATTATTTCTGACTAACTATGAACTGCTCCCACACAAACACACAATGCACCCAGCGTCCTCTGTCCTAATCTCTCTGACCCAGCTCATCTGTCCCTTCCCCATCATCCATAAGGCAGACAACCTAAATTAAGGACACACGCAGACAGGCAGTGCTAGGCCGCCCAATGCTGCAGCTGCTCCCCCTACTGGTGGTAAAATGTTAGACACAGAAAAAATAATACAGCCGTGTGTATCGTTTAATTTATTTTTACTGACCTACTGATAAGTACAAATCCTCTCAAGGTCTGAAATTTGTTGTTAGAAAAGACCAATAAAAAGAAACTAAGTGCTAAACTGAAATCAGGAGAGCTGGATAATTAAACCAAGTGCTGCGTTTTGTATAAATTCAAAGACAAAAGCGACACTAAACTTACATTTGGCGTTTGATGTATTCTTTCAGTAAATTCTCCTCAATCGTATACATCTGCACGCGATTACCGTCGTCGTAGTAATAGACCATGTTAGTGCCGAATTCGGCTGGAGCTGTGGACCCATCCAGGTATGAGTCCCGGTAACTGTGGGAGTAGTCATAACGACCTGAAACATAGTGAGAGATGATATTATTAATACATGAGGTATATTTCTATACATGCACTTGATACTGAATAACTGAACCAAGTTTTAGGTCTGAAGGCCCACACCAAGCACGACAACTATGAAGATAGCAATATTACGATATAATCTGTTTATTCTGCCGCTTTAAATTCTTCAGCTCATGATAGCAGGATATATTCTGATGGGATGTAAAAACGGTTATTGTTTCTCTGTGCTCTTATGGTTGTGGTGTGGACTCTATTTATTAATATTAAAAATTACTATATCTTTATCGTTATCTAGTTATTGTGCTTGGTGTGAACAGGCCTTAACCTAATTTTACACTTTACTGAAAAATATTTTTTTTTGATGAATTCACACACTTTTTTCCGATTTCAAAATCATAAACTCCATTCACAACAGTTATAATGCCTGGAAGAAGCAGGACGTTTTTTAATAAAACATTTGAAAGAAGAATGTCTTGTACACCTAAAATGGCTTGAAGGCGAGTAGCTCATGAGGCAATTTTCATTTTTGAGTAAACTATGCCTTTAAGGTAACTCTTGCTTTCATTTTTTTTTGGCTTTTACTTCACCTGGACAAGCTTAAATTTCAAGCCCTGTGAAATCTGTAGGTTGCCTGAACACATACAAACAAAATGGAAAGCTCTCCAAAGAAAGGAAATTCAGTGCAAAAACCTTTTAATAAGACATCCTAAACCTAGTGAGTGTGAAAATTGGTGTTTAGGGATGTTTACTGGTTACCTCGTCCACGACCTCTGCCTCGCCCACGACCTTTGCCCCTGCCCCTAGGGCCTCCGCGGACATTGCTGCCCTCGCTACGAACGCTCGCTGTGTCATCAAAGAAATCTCTCTCTCTCCGCCAGCCTGAGGAACAAACAAAAGAAAAGCACAAAGAAAGAACTAAAATTAAAAGTGTAAAATATTTAGTCATCTCAAATAAAAAAAAAAACGAACACTAAAAATATTTAATTGCAGCAGTGCTTGAGCTGCAAAAACACCAAGTTTGCTTAAAACCTGATTTTAAAATCTTGAGTTTGAATGAAAGCAAAACACTTGACTGCCTGTACAAAGCTATTTATATGAATTTAAGACCAAGAAAACTTTTAATATTTAGTATTTAATTATGTCACAGTATTTAAACTATACGTTTTAGGGCACAGAAAATGCAAAAAATAAAAAATAAAAGAGAAAAAAGCTTTGCAAAACCAGCCTAGGGACTTTTAATAATGCCTTATATCCTCCTGCAGATGTCTTGCCATAACATTTAGACAATAACTCAAAGCAAATTGCTCCACACACATATAAAAAGATATCATGTGAGATTTATGAAATGAAGGAACCATTGAATTAAGTAATGAGTATTGTGTAATAAAATTATATTGAGTGTCTGAGTGTGGGACTATGGCCACATGTGTGTATGTGTTAAGACATGCGTGTGTGATTTAAAGCATTAACGTGTCTGAAACCCGCCCAGGCACTTCTAAGCACTCAATTCTTTCAGTGTCTGTCTTTTCTCTCTTTTTTTTTTATCTGTAGGTTGCTGGTACACGTGTGATCATGTTCAAGTTCTCACATTTTTTCCCAAAGTTTGTAGTAGTGTTATGAAGGTGTGGCGAGTAATTCCCCCCCAACTTCCACTTTCCAAACCTTTTGTTTTTCCATTGAAAGGAATGAGTAGTACTTTTGACTAGTTTCTTTAACCATTTGATACATGACATTCACTGAAGTGGATGGATTTTTAAAAATGTAGGGTTTTAAGTTACAAGGGTAATTACTTTTGACCCTTCTCCATAACTCTAAATGACTGTTCACTTTACATGCCATTGTTGTCGTTTCATTCTTTAGCAAAATGCATTATTTTACAAACAAATTTGAATGATTATTACCTTGTTTAATAAAAAGAGGTCACCTTTTTCAACAGTTAACCCATCCGCAGGCTAAAATAATTACTTTAGTCAGTGTATAATGATCACTGATGAGACAAAGAAACTAATTACATAAGTCCCAAATTAATTCCACACAAAGGTGATTCCCTATCATGGAAACAAATGCTAGGTAACCCCCTATTATTGAATTTGTTCTCTTTCAAAATAAATATTAAATGTATCTGCGAATAGGACATTTTTACAATCAATTTTGCATAATGCTGAACTCATACCAACAAAAATGAGTAAAAAGCTCAATGGCTACTGTCATTAGTACACTTTCGAGGACTATAAATGGAGTTGTATACACACTGTTTACAGCATACAGTACTGGAAATAATGTATTATTTGATCAGCTGCCAAAACTCAAAACGGCAAAACAACTGTGCTTATTTTCAACAAGATAACAGTTAAAACGGGTCAGAAAATGCAATGTGAAAATTTAAGAGGTCACATGTCCGGAGAATAGCAGACTACTCTCTGAACTGGACAGTGAACAGTAAACCTCAAATAAGGATATGCAGTGTGACTCTGAATGCCTATTTATGTGTGTTAATGTTGTCGTCTGGCTCACCTCCTCTCCTACGGGGGGCGCTGTTGTGCATGTCCTCTCCATCCTCTGTCTCCTGTTCATTCGAAAGTCCTGTGATTGGATCCGACTGTGCCTCCCTGTTCTCCTTACTATCACTCCCATCACTTCCGCTCTCCTTCTCTCTCTTCTCTCCCCCGTGATCCTTCTTCCTCTCCCTCCGTCCGGACGGCACTTTTCTCCCCTGCACGTTTATCACATTCTGATGCTGCTGAGGAGCACAATCAAACCAATCTTTCAGTAACTTCAACCTGGACTTTGCAGAATGAAGCCAGCAGTACAGTCAGTGAAAACCAACAGAGATACATTTCTGAAGGGCATGTGATACGGGATGAACACTCCATGACAGTGCATAAAGTTTCATTTCATAGATCTTAAATCTAACAAAAGAAAAAAACCTGACAAAAACAGACACAAAGAGAGACATGAATGCATAGTTTATTGATTAAAGACGTTGCATGGTAGACAAAAAATAAATAAATTCTTCCATGGAGCACTAAAGATGCCGTTTAGCTGAGTGTCCAGGCTGCTTTTTCCCATTCATTGAAAGTAAATAGGGATCTATACAATCTTGGCAAAAGTGGCCCATATCGGTTATAAACATCGCTCTAACCCATAAAAACTTTGAATGTGTGCTGGGGAAAGTTACTTTTAAAAGTAATGCACTACAACATTGTTACTCCATAAAAACTTTCTATGGCAAGTAATACATTGCATGTGTACTGGGCTTATTTTGTTTTTTAGTAACAAAACAATTAAATGAATTAGGATCAGGCTAATAGAAGTGACTCTGCACTTCACTGACAAGATCTCTCAAAATAGGGACAGGCGATGTATCAGTGAATAAATGGGGAAACAAAAGTAACTCAGATAATCCACTGTAAATTAAAAAATACTGCATTACTTTACTAGTTACTTGAAAGAGTAATCAGATTACATAAGTAGTGTTGTTGTATGGTAAAGAGCAGTTCATATTTTCTTTTAATGGTTGCTTTGCCTTTCACAGAAGAAAAAAAATTATTTTATTTTATACAGGCATAAAACTTTTTTATTTTCTTGATAAACTATTCTTAAACCTTTTTGCCTTGTAGACACCCAGCTTCCTAGTCGAAATCTGAATATCTGAAATAATTCCATACTTTCTGATGTTTTAAGAACTAAATTTCAGGGAACAACCAATGAATGCATATAATGTTTAATGATTACCAAGTTTACAAAATAGTATCCAGGTTTTCCCATGACTAAAGTAAAATGTAAACATTAATAAGAGACCATTTGTAACAGTTAGAAATAATACAAAGATGTTCTTAAAATTCAAGATGGACACACTGAGAAATGAGTAATTATTATAACCCCTTAAAAATAACATGGTAATAAAATAATGTTTTAGGTGCTGTCTTTATTATGCAAGTCAAATAAAGGCCTGGAAGTTAACAAAATTGATTAGAAAACAGCTAGAGTTAAACTGAAATGCAGTGCCTTCCTTACCTCCTTATTGGCGATTTCTCCAGGGGTCGGCCAATTTGTGATGTCACTAAAGTCACTCGACTGCAAACGGGAACGAAAGAAAGAGAGAAACAAAGTTACATGCGTACTAGAAGTTCCTATCCTTCATCATTATTCATTACTACAGCAGCCAACTCCTGTCTTAATACATGATTAGGAAACACACAGAACTATTTGATTTGAACAAACCGAAAACTAGCAAACAGGAACATTTCCAAATTAAATGTCAACTGAAAGGCATTGAGCAGATGCATGCTCTCTCAATGTCCAGGTTGAATGATTTATGAAAAGGCAGCTGCTCCACTCCATTGACGTCTGTGCGTCAAATACTCCTCAAGTCGTATTTCCACCCTACATGACAACTTTGTCAGTATTTAACACACAAAACATGATTTTGACTCTGTGGGGGAAGTGTGGCTTTTCTTTCTCAGAGATCATTTCACCTTCTATTACCGGAGGAACGTCAATCATTCCTCAAGCAGTGAAGCAAACCAGAATTGCAAGCGGCATATCGGATTCCACTATCGTCCCAAAATGGGTCCTGGGTGTCCCAGACGCTAAAGCTATATGGTAGAAACTGAGTTGGTAGATGGTAGAAACTGATGTTAAAATGGTATAACTGATGTGAACTAACAAGGCTAGTCATAACAAACCAAATGTGTCACAGTCCTTTAAAAAAAAAAACAAACATGAGGGATGAACACAGAAAAGCTTGCTAGGGGTCACGAATGTACAAGGGAACCCGTCAGGTGGTGTATGCGCAAGTAAGTGGAGACAAACTAACATGCCTTGGAGTCAGTCATGGGGACAACTCTACTGCCCCTGTTAGGACTAAATCTGAGCCCTCTATGTGCTCTCTCTGGAATGTCCCGCTGAGGTAAAAGTCAAAAACTCATGTGCTGACTCTCTGTTGACTATCACCCACACAAAAGACTGAACACAGCGAACAAATATCCACTTAAATACAAACACAAGCCAAGCTGCTCAGTGACTGGCTGCTGCTGACCCCTGATCCAGAGCAGGACATGCAAAAACTAGACTGTTACACAAACAGACCGGAGGGAAAAAAAAATGGACACTTTTACATACAGACAGACACAAAAAGAGATGTCCATACGCACTTAAAACGTATCCATAATTAATGACAGGGATTCAAGTTTGTTTTTCAGTCAGATCACATGGGGTTCGCTGTTGGTGATCCAATGCATAAAAACGACTTACCTTACTGGTCTTCCTGGATCTGGGTTTGCTGGCACGGACAACTTTGGTAGGACTCTGGGGTTCTGTGGACACTGGAAAAGAGAAAAAATAAAAAAAAAATTAATTAATTTAAAAAAAAAAATAAAATAAAAAAAAAAAATCAAGAAAGACTATTTTTGCTATAAACAAAGACAGCAGAATTCCCAAGATGTGTCATTAATATAGTTTTGAATGGGGAAAAATGCAATGCTCCATACGGCTGCTCTATCAAACGAAGCCCTGCTCATTAATCAAAAGAATCAATCTCTAATCTATCGGTAACGTCAGAGCGTCACCGCAGCTGCCGTTAGAAATCGTGGTTTCTATAAAAATAGTCAACATTTGGTGACATGCTCTCAGAACTCCACATGCGCAATGGCGGGTATAGATTTTTTTTTTTAACGCCGTTTAAGCAAAAAACAAAAAAACATTTGAGACAGTTGTTGTCAGATTTCATTGGTGATTTCAAAAAAGAAATTAATGCTACACCTGCTATCAGAATTATCTTAAATACAAGGATCCTAGTTGGAAATTGGACATGAACAACCTTAGAGCGGTCTTATATTGTCAAATACCGACTACGCAAATAATAATTCCCATAGCACATGAACAGTGCTCAAGCTTGGCGAACAGTTTGTGAATTTGATGATGAATTTCATGCCCGAGAGGCGCTTCAAACATGGCCACCGAGTGACATGACTTGCCTTAAAGGGACTTTGATACAGTTCATTAGAGAAAGCAAGAAAGAAAGCAAGAAAAAAAGCAATTTTCATTTTATAATTCCATTATTGTTGTTATTACACCATAAATGGCAAAACTGACATTTGCAAAGTTAAGAAACTACAAATGCAGAACTATGTTAGTCAATCACTGAGTGTGCAGCCTGTCATAAATGCTTAAATGCCAGCACATGAAAAAGAACCAAAACCACACTTCTACATAACACTATATTTATTTCAGTTTTTAAAAAGAGTTTGGATGCTTTCATTGACTACATCTGACACTGAAACGCAGCTAGCCTGACTTGTGCATTAACACAATGACTTTATTGACCATTCATTCATACTGAAGACAGTCACTAACGCTGTACACACCTCCACAGAGGAAGAACTCTGGATTTTTGGTCGATATGGAGCTAGTTCCGTCTTTGCCTGTGGACACGTGCGGTATGACCTAAACCTTCAAAGATCATCTAAAGTGATAATGACTCGGAGGGCATTTACACATTAAACCAACTTCTACATATTATACATACATCTGTATAGTAACCACCTTTTAAAACAATTTCAAACAGGAAAAACTTAGCAATGCCTTATAACACTTAGTTAAACACCTCTTCAGGCTTTACAGGGCACACAACACACTATTACAAAACAGCTGTTAAATAAATAAGCACAGTGTCTGGATTTTCTAGAAAACACCTCCTCCAGGCTACAATGTTTAGTTTAGCTCAAAGTAGGACTATAAATACTGCATTTCTTTATTCACGTGACTCATGAATGAATACTGGATTTTCATCCTCAGGGAGTCCCAGATCTGCACTTAATAACTACAAACGTCTCTCTCTCCAGTGTTGGCAGGTCAATACGGACTGAGTGCTGTGGTCAATTATCTGGAAACAGCTTCACTTAGATTGTAAAGCCACACGCCAGCACCTGCGCAGCAAGGTCACACATTCACACGCGTAAAACATTAACTTCTTCGCGAGCAAACAACATTTCTATGAGGGCCAGTGAAAGTGGAGTTATCCATGGTATTCAAATCCCCCCCCCAACACAAAAGACAACGGCCCCTATGGGTATTTGTGCCGCTGTTCACACAACCAACAAAGCAGCTACGTCCTGACAAACTACCCCCACCATAATAACAGAGTCACACCAGCACATATAAACAGCGTTTTTTTAAAAACAGCAGCAGAAATATGATGCTAATGGTAACAGGGCTAATTTTGGTGTAGTGTAGCATAACCTATTTATAAGATAAAACAAGCTCGCTAAGGAAGTTAGCACAATGTATGTGACACAACCATATGTCTGACTTTTGATAAACATCTATCCCTTCATTGCAACACAGGGGCTTTCAACACAAAGTTTAAATTCTTGTGGTTGTGGAGAAACAATCATGAACGCTTTAAGATTAACATTCTGGTCTTAAATGATTGCATCAAATCAGCTTTATTTTTCAGAAATACAGTAATATGCAAGGCTTTTCCTGTGAGAAAATCTAAAACTACTTTGTTGGAATTGCCAACAAAACCGGTTTAAATGTCTTTAAAAAAAAAAAAAAAAAAAAAAAAAAAAAGCTGTCAGGATTAAACAGGCAATAGAGAGGGACGCCCATTCCTGGGAGTGTCCAGGGTCCTTTATCATTACTGAAAGGATGGCCTGTATGATAAGGCACTGGGCGCTTGCTGACAGTGTGGGGTGTGACTATACATACAAACCTACTGATACTGTCCCGCCGACACCTTTCTGTCAGTAAATACGGCCTGAGGCTTAATAACTTAATCTGATGCAAACGATCATTTAGATCACTACATTTTTAAGCCAGAAACATTACATTAAGCCAACAAAGTCTTAGCAAAGGTTTGTCAAGTTACTAGGTTAATTATAGGTGAATTATTATTTTTTTTAAGTCAAGACGTACTCCTCGTTTTCATGGTTTCATATAGAACTCTTTGAAGAAAAGTTTAAACTTGATTTGTTTGAAAATGTCAACTTGTGTAACTATTAAGTAAACCATTCTATCAACAAGTTTTCAACATTTATAAGAACATTTATAAGAATTGTTTTAACACCATATTAGAATGAATTCTAGATGGAATTATTTAAGTTCCACCTAAGGTCCTGTGATTCTTAGAGGAATAGGCCTGGTTTCTTCATTAATTACTCACCCTCATGTTGGTCCTGTAAGAGCCTTGGTAATCTTCAGAACACAAATTAAGATATGAGATTTGAGAGTTCTTCATAGACAGTAACACAAATAAAACGTTCCCAGGTCCAGAAACATAGCAAGGACATCAGTAAAATAGTTCATTTGACTTCAGCGGTTCAAACGTAATTTTATGAGAATACTGCAAAGAAAACAAAAATTACTTTGTGCATAAAAAAAAAAAGTAATTCTTGTAGCTTCTGAAAAAGACTGAAGCTGTTTTAACGATGTCCTTGCTACGGGGAACACTGCAGTTGGTTTGCTGTCTATAGAGGGTCAAAGAGCTCTCGGATTTCATCAAAAAATAAATCTTAATTTGTGTTCTGAAGAGTAACAAGGTTTTAAGGTGTTGGAACTACTTGGGGGCGATTGATTAATGACAGAATTTTCATTTTTGGGTGAACTATTCCTTTAAGACTGGAGTAATGGCTACTAAAAAGATAAATCAAGACTGCCGTGAAAGGAATCAATTATTTAGTCATATATTAAAATAGAAAAGTTACTTTCAAATTGTAATAAAAGTGCACAATGTATTATTTTAAACAAAAGCAGTCTTAATAAACATAACGACCACATACAGGTATCACTGCAGTCAAAACAGACAAAGCTGCTTACAACAAACCCCATGGCTGTTTGACCGGGGAGCAGTCTATTCTCAAATGTCAGCTAACAAGTCGTGTGTACAGAATCCAAGACCAGAGTAATGGTTGCTAGAACACTGCTATCAGTCCACACATCATGTGACAGCATTCTGATCATTCAAAGCAAAGCACACATTTCTGATTTTCAACACAGAGATCCCTGAGGATCAACCTGAGAGCTTCTTTCACATCACAGTCCCACTTGCAAATACTTGGAACCATGACATGAATCCCACATTACAGAAAGCACAAAAACCCTTGGCTTAACAAGGTCAGTGAGATCTACAGCTCTGTTTATTCTTCACAATAATGACACCAACAATGCATATGAATTGCCAACTAAACTCACACAACAGAAGATCGGTTTGGTCAAACCACAAAGGAGAAATGGCCGTTTTTGACACGTCTCCATTCAAACTGAACACAACAGTTTTTTTTCATAAGGAAAAACAGGAAATTGGCCATGTAATTCAGATACCCAACTGAATAGAATTCAGCTGAGGGGTTTGATCATTCAATAGACTGACACAGAGATAATTAATCACCATACAAATCACTGATTGCCCATGAGCGGCTTGAAAACATCATCTCTATTTGACAAGTTGTCTATCACAATACATGATACAAAGAAGAAAACAAACAAGTAAAATAATTGGCAGCTATGCACCAAATGTTCAGCAATCGAAATGAATCAGCCAAAACAAACAAACCGATTTTATTTCATGCCCACAACAAGAAAATGCAACAAAGGATAAAATGTAAATCTGTTCAGATGAAAAATTGGCTGAAGAGCTTTACTATAAATGGTTTAATTCATCACCTGAGAACATGGCACCCTGAACAACACTGAAGTTACACAATCACCCAAACTGAATTACAAAAACCTTATTTGTTGAAACCTTAACTTCTGTAAAAATTCACATTTAATGCATCAATAATAAACAGCACTTCAGGTATCAGGTGGGAACACATCCAATCAATACTAGTCTAACTGGTATCTAAAGACACATAAAGGTGCGGTCATATTTACCATTTCAGTTCAAATTTGTGGACGAAATCTATGCTTAGCGTGAGAACAACGAAAAAAGTTTTCCATGTTGATTTTGGTCATTTTCATATTTATCATGTAATTTTCCAAGTTGGCTAACAGGTTCAGCGACATCTGTGTGAACTTTCTTTTTACATACAGTACTATCGCGAGCAGACAATCACCCAAATATTGTGCAAATGTTCCTAACGGGATTGCACCTATACAAAGTCAAAACTTCACATAAATTGAATACAAATTACCTTTATATAGGTTGAACAATGACCTAAAGCCGTCAGATCTTTTTTTTTCTCAAATGCACAAACTTTCGTAAGTTGTTTTGATCAGCAGCCCCTAAAAATAAGATTCTCAACAACAAACGAAACTGTGTATCTGCAAATATCTTGCTGTTCTGGTTAGTGATCTCCATACTTCTTTCAGTGATGCGTATTTATTCAAACCAAGTTATTTAAAGGTGAAGTGTTTTCTTTTTACGTATTAACATTACCTGTTTTCAAACAGGTTTCCTAAACCTTCCCCCGTCAACCATAGTAAGGCAAACAGATAGCGTTACCCAAAGCCATTGCCATTGTTTGAGCATTGGTCCTTTGCTGGAGCCAATCTATTTTAAATCAAACAGAACAATGTTCCTCAGCTTTTACACTTCATCAGGGAAACTAAACTACCAACAGACAGCTAAATTATGGTTGTCTCGGTTTACTCTTAACATCTACAAAAATGTCACTCTTTACACTAAACAACATTACACTCCTATCACTCGTGAACAAAACCCATCAGATGGTCTTATCAATGTACACAGTAATATTCAGTTGAGGGAGTGGTCTAATATTAACATTCCTTTAAAACTACCATATTGCAAAAAGGTGAGCTGCACACTACCACAAACACTACAAAGGACCCAAAAAAACAAGTGTTTAAATACTTATGAAGTGTTTAGCAGCTGTGTAAGTGTGGTTGAAACTCGGTGTGGAGCAGTGAGAGCGTACAGGCCTCTCATGAGCTTCTGCTGGAGTTGCAGTGCTCAGCACTCCACGTGCTCCCGTGCAACTCGATCAGATGGGGTGGGGAGAGGGGTTAAATCTGCCCACATCAGCAAGTCTGTCCAAATACACCCAAATGATCGAGGCATACACGGGTCTGTCGGTAGAATGGTGTGGGAACGGACGTTTCAGATCGGCGTTTCTTCCCACTACCACCATATTTGGTCACATCACAAATGACAAAAAAAAAACAAAAAAAAACTACGGCTTCCTAACAACATGCGTTTCACCTGACTAAACTACCTGAAACTAGCATAAAACATTAAAATAACCTCTATAAGCACATATGAGTAACGTAAGATGGTCAGGTTTTATGTGTGTTCTATGTATTATCTAACTTTAACAACAGCATTGTTTTTAATCAGGCAAGCCAGGACAGCACAGCGTATGTCAGCCAAACCACTAACGAGACTCTGAGACTTAAAGCCTAAAACACTGCAGTGAGAATCACAAGCCCTAACAGACCCTGTCAGATGTGTGAATAAAGTTGGTGTGACTTTCATTGCTTTATACCGCATCAGAGGATTAAGCAATCTCTTGTGTTAGCGCGTTGCTAGATAAGAGTTGTGGTCCGATTCGTGAATGAATCGTTCTTAAGAGTCGGATCTTTTCAATGCGAACCAAAGCCTGAATTGTTTACGAATGCTGATGTTACAAATAAAGCGAATTGGAAATATGTTTAAGACTTCATCTAATGCCAGTTTTATATGACAAAGTTGGTTTCGATAAATTGCGTTTTATTCACTTTAAATAAGCAAACACGAACTCTAGAAGCGATGAATGTAAAAGCTAATTATAGTTTAGTGTTCGAACCCAGCACATAAGAACGAATTAAACTTTGCTAAATCAAAAGTACAATAACCACTCTTAATATTAAACAGTAATAAGCGCTCAAATACGTATTTATTAAAACGTTTTAGGGAATAATGTCACACCAGGTTGCCAAGGACGACGTCATAACTTACAACAATGACTGAATCAGTCAATCAAACGAACTGTTCAAACGAACCGACTCGCTGTTCAAATTACGAGTGCTAAAGCTAACAGGCCACGCCCCCGCTACTGATTGGTCCGTTTCTCTGACCATGTATGAAAAACACACTTTACGGATATGGGCACAAAGTTTAAGAATTATCATAAATTGAGAGAATAGCCGCAGTTATCTTACGTTTCAAAGCACAGGTGCACGAGCACGCGATAAAGGGCATAAAAGTGAAATGACAGGAGTTTAATGGCCGCTCCTGTTTGCAGTAGCACATGCGAGCTAACAGAGCACATGTGTGCACGAGAATAAATGCTGTTGAAAGCATAAACGTGTCTGTCGTGAGCATAACCTCCCTACCTGTTTGTGGCGAGCTGTTGGTGGCATTATTAGGAGGGCACGCGTTCCTCTTCGTCCATGGGTTCACTTTTGGCGGAGGAGCCTCGATCACTTTCTTCTTGGCAGTTTCTGCTTTGTGGCTTGATGCATTCTCCTCGTTCTCCTTATCGTTGGTGTTGTCCGTGCTCAACTCATCCGCTTTGCTTTCCATGACCTCCTGTTTTTGATGTTTCGAGTCGACCTGAGGAGGATCCTGCTGCCCCTCCTCGTGGCTCGCTCGATCAGGTTTCTTGGGTCGATCCGCGTCCGACTTGTTTTGGTTCCCTTCGCCCAAACAACTGACTGTCACGTCCAAGTCACTCGCAACTTCAGTGGTCATGGTTCAAAAGCGCAAACACCCACGCGTGGTTATTTTCTCGATATCCAGCAATAGTTCTTTTCCAGCGCAAATGAAGAAAACGAGTCGGTTAAAGCTGTTGCAGCTAGAGCACAAGTTGACAGCCAGCAGCTTGAAACACGGCGGAGAGCTGCATCGGACTTTTTCGTCTTCTTAAATGTCAAAATGCTCGATCCCTTAAAGAAGCCATGTTGTGCGGTCACACTAACTGATTACAGTAAGCCAAACGACGAAAATAAAAACTTTGCCAATGTTTTCAACCCACTTCACGATTTGGCTGATCTGCAACTCACCTAAATAAAAGGAAATACTACGAACGGCCACGAGTCATTGGACGAGTGTGTGGCGCTCTCTGTCGCCCCTCGCGGTCAGAACGGGGTGCTGCAAAACACAAGAACGTGGTTGATCAAAGGCAGTGTTGCCATGTCCACTTTTTAAAGAGGCTTGTTTTATTTACAAAGGTAGCGGGTTGCATATAATGTCTTTATTTACAGAATACGTTAGGCTTGGTTCCATACCACAACCAAGTATGGCTTTTTTTGTTGTTGCTTGTTTTGCATTTAATGTCTTATAATGTAAACTAAAGAAATCACAGTATGTCTATACCTCTCAAAATAGTTTAAATATGTAATATATATCATTATTAAAAATATATATAATTATATAATACATAATAACTAAATATATGTCAAATATGGTGCCCAGTTATTGTAATTCGTTTCCTCTTTTGCTTCAGTATCCCCTCTAATCATTAGTACACACCTTTTCCCTTTTCAAAGATAGTTTGATTTATCCTTTATTCTGATGGTAAGTATAGGATACAGCTTTACCTTGTTTAATTTATGTAAGTTCATTGAAACAGACGCTAAGTGGTTTAATGTTTGCTTTGGACTTTTGTTAGATGGCTTATTTTTCTAACGGGATCTGGCAACACTGACCAGATCCCTGACGTGGCCTTTCCCCCAGTCAACACAGTAACAAAAACCGAAAAAACATCAAACGAGATATCACACAGATTTTTTCATCAACTGGTTTACACTGTTTGGCGAACTACAAATGCGAACACGTTTACAGATAGACGATATAAGTGACGCTTGTACTGAGTTTAGCTGAGCATTAGACCGAGAGCACAACAACCACTGAAGCTACTGTTCATCAGAAGTTGTGCTATTAACGCAAGAAGACAAAAGTAACCGTTGCTGTAAATATAACTCAAGATGTTTTGAAAGCAAATGGCAATACAAATTCTTAAATACACCACCAGATGGGGTTCTTTCCCAAAATTATGTGAAATATCATTACAAGACATCTCACGTGATAATTTACACTAGAAATAAATTGAATCTGGTTTCTGCTTCAACACTGAACAAAGAGCATAGTCATCATAGGATGTCTTCTCTAAATTTGTCAAAGAAAAGCAGTGCAGGGAAAAAGCTTGTTTAACATCTTCAAATTACTGGTGTCACTTTAAATGCAAGGCTTTTTAGTTCGCCTCCTGCTGCCACACTTTGCAACTACAGTCCAAATTTACACAAAATGTTCATTGTATAAATAACGCAGGAGTTTCAATGTACTGCTTTTCAAATAAATTACATGAAACATTTACAAATCTGAAACCACAAGTACACTACAGTACAATCAAGTATTTAACAAGTATATTTAGGAGCGATACTTATAACGGTATATACTGCATATAAAGTAATCTCATCAAATATGTTCAAACAAATAATTCTATTATCAGCAGGCAGATGAGAGCTCTGTGGTTCTTCTGTTTATGTAAGAGTGATGTACCACGTTCTTCCAGTGCCCTTTAGTCAGCTCCTCATGACCTTACAGTAAGATGAAAACAATTAGTCGTGAAGAAACTTGAGCTAGATGTGCCATACCCACCCCAGAGGTGTTGTTGGGTAAGATTTCACAAGACATTACGACATCAAATCCATCTCATGCATTTAAAAAAATCACACGAGGGAACCCAAATTCCCACTGCACACTCACCCTGGCACAACGAATACATTTACAGTTTGGATGAAGAATTGAACGTCATTAAAAACCCAATCCTCCTCTTACCAACTATTTCATATCAGTTCAGTGCATGTTTTATATCTCAGGTTCAAATCCAGCACCTCCTGCCCCAGAAAGTTCAGCATGGGGCAGAAGAAAACACTAAGCTGCAGTCTAAAGATCAATTTAAAGCAACCTCTTGGTAAGATAATTTGAAGATAATAGCAGAAATTTAGGTTGTAAATATGTGGAACAAATCCAGGACATTAAGAGAAAAGGCACTGGTGACCTCTGCTGGGCAAAATAAAACATTTGCTGATTGTAACTGGCTTTAAACTTATTCATAATGAAAAGTCACTCAACTAACTAAAAACATGAAACCATAATGAATTCTCACAAACATTACACTCAAAGAAGAGAAACATCTTAATACTGAATATATCATTTATTTCCAAAATCATGGAAAAATAAAAATAAATAAAAAAAATTGTATCTGTTGTTATTAGAAGGGTTTTGATGGCTAGTCCTCCAGCAAGAGGTCCACCTCCTCCATGGGCACTCTCAGACGCAACTCCTTCTCAGTCATAAGATCTAAAAACTCTTGCACGCGTTCAGGGAACAGCTGCACTGCGTCCATGTACAAGCCCTGCAAATAATGTAACACACATTGAGAGTCTGAGATGTACACAGTAACACGCTTCTCAGTACCTTATGTAAGCATAGCTTATCTTACCTTTACCCAGGGCACTGCCTGAAGGGCTTTGTAGAAGATTCCACTGCCCCTCTCTGCATTCCCATCACATACCTGTAGAAAACGCACAAAAGGAAGCAGCTCACACCTTCATACCTGTAGCTATTTCTGAACATTTCTCAACTTTCATGTGTTTACAGCTTACCATGAAGTTCAGATACATTCTCCAGAGCAGAGGACAGTGGGCCCCATGTTCTGTTGCTGCAGCGTTTTCAAACAAACAGCGGATACGGTTGCCAAGACCATTATTTGGCATGGCGGGCAGGGCTTCTCCAGGAAGATGAGACCTGAACAAAGAAGACATTAGTTACTAAACCCGCATATTGCTACAAGATTGGTTTTATTACACAGGCAGTAACAAACTTTAATTAATCGGCTCTGTACAAATCTCAGCCAACAGTTCTTGTGGTGTGACTGTAGGGTGACCCGAATGAGATACTGACTGTAAGGGAATATATTAAAAAGCTGCTATGAATGCAGAAC
>JAUMHR010000072.1:9552339-9586310 GCA_032361145.1 Enteromius fasciolatus | reverse complement strand
CAAAGAGATTTTAACACAAAATATTTTATATATTAATATAAGTATATACTGTGTGTGTATATATATATATATATATATATATATATATATATATATATATGTATAAGTGTAGTGGCAACTCTGCATTGGTCTGCTTAGCCCTCCTTAATAGCGAACCCTGCTCTGTAAGGCTCATGTCTCCTGGAAACATGTCAGATACTATAGGTGCTTACACAGAAACTCAAACTCCTTTTAAAAAGTTTAGGTTACAGAAAGATTTGGAATCACTCCACAAATGCAGAGGAGTATGAAATCTGTTTGACATCTTTTTCATTTTACTGTCTTGTGGCTGTTGTTTGTTTGGTGCAGCATGATTCCTTTGTTTTTATGATGTTAATATTGTATTATGAAACAGATATTTTCAACTCTAAATTCTAATTAGATGAGCCTTGTTTGAAGCCGATATAAAAACACCTGTGATGAATTCTGTATTAAAGTTGCTATGTTGCTTGGCAACCCCAAAACTGCCTAGAGTCAGTATAATGAACTATATTTCTTGGCACAAGAATTGTTTATCGCGTGCAAATTGTTTATTGAACTTCGGTGTCGTTTATCATAATGCTGTGGCTGCCATTTTATAAAAGCAAAAAGGCTGTGGGGCTGTTCGTTACACCAATTTTACCACAATTAGGGTTTTTGCATTATCTCATCTTTGCATTATATTCCATAATAACATTATGAACATACCCTCACCATAGTAAAATCACCGATAAAGTGATTTTGTGGGTGTCTTGTTGCTTTTATGAAAGTGCAGAAATTGTTAGAACAACAAGTTAAGATGACAACAGCACACCACTCTTCAATAAATATTTTACTCAATTTATCTGCCAGGTAATATAATTAATATTTTAATGGGAATGTCATCCGCTGTAACTAGGGGAATTAACCAATAAAGCAAGGCATTAAAATTTGTTAAATGATGAAAATTTCATGTCTTAAACAGCTCTTTAATAACGTTTTTTAATCATTTAATTCCTTTAGTCATTCTTAAAACATTACTGAAAAGAGTAAAGGAGTGATCAGCCAAAATGCTTGTAAATAATGTTTCAGATAATCTAAGTTTTGAGTCAAAATCCATGTAAACAGGACTTGAAGTTTTCAGAGTTTAAAGAAAGGTTACTGAGATGGCCGGAAATGAATGCATTATGAATTTATTATGTGCAGGTGTCCGTGCATGTCTTTCCACCCCAGAGACTTTGTGACATCACATGACTCTCAGTACCCCGTGCTATCAAATTTGCTGACATTCGCTCTCCTTTGCGCACATACTGGCTCACACGGTTTTACTCCCTTGTACCTGTACTGCTGCTCCATGTTCTTGTTTTTCAGCTGTTGTTGTTTTGCGCTCTCTAGTGGAGTTTTAAATCGTAATGCTTTACGTCTCTCTCATTCTGACATTTTCTCACCCCTGTGTGGTTGGGCATGTGATAAAATTGTTTTGTGATGGTATCTGGAGATAATACACACACCTTACAAATGGTCTCCAGCTGAATAGAAATGTGGCAGGCTGTTTGAAACTAAAGTTAGCCAGTGGGGGGTGCTGTGGTTTTAGTACAGCAATGCTCTTTAGCAGCCCATGAGACAAGAGAATGAAGGAAACAAGGACTCACTCCTCTGTCATGGTGCACAGTTGTCTTTACTGAAACTCACCTGCATATGTGCTCATCCACCCCAAACCATTCTGTTACAGTAATGCTTGGTGCGCAACTCAACAGCCAGCTGACCACACACATCTCAACACGTCCTGGAGATGTTAACAGAGCAGAAGAACACAGTTGCCAGTGCTGTTTTAGATTGGTAAAAAAACAGGCTTGTGCAAAGTTCAGAATGAAAGAATCTGCTTGATTTTCAGTTTGCGTGTGAATGTAAATTAAATTGGCCACACCCCACAGGAAGCTGAATTTGAATTACAGAGGGAGAAATTTACTGAATTGTTATGAGTGCAGCAGTCTGGTTCCAGCAAGTAAAAATCCCATTGAAGGGGAATTGATTTTTAACACTTTAATAAAAACCTTTGAATAGTCTGTGCTTCCTTATGATGACAATTTAGGCGTATTTGGCGAGCCTGGAGGTCGGCGAATGCCGAGCCCTAGTTATTTGAGCTCGGCATCCAGCTCGAACTCCGCTTGCTCCCCCTTTGTAGGAAGATGCGAAAAGGGGCGGAGAAGGGGTGGAGGCGGGATGCGTAATGAGATATGGAAGGGAAGGAAGTGAGCTTATTTAAGGGGAAGGAAAAAGAATTTGATTGGACAGGGCGGAATTAGTTTGATTAGGAAACACTGTTCCAGCCGTGGCTAATCATGCATCAGCAACTTATTTTTCAAGTCTAGTGTTTAAAAGCAGAATTACAGGTGATAAACTAAATTATGCAAATAGATTGTTTATGCAAAGGAATACGCACCAATTAGAAAATCACTATAAGCAAATTATGCCAAAATTAATCCAATTAAGTACCCTTTACTTGCATATAAAACCAAATATACACACATTTTTGTGTTGTTTGGTTTATGGCAATTAACTAATAACATGGCTAATTACTAAAACTAAACTTAGATTTTGTTTAATTGTTAAAAAAGGTTAAAAGGAATTCAAAAATAAGTGCATTCTGGGAAAGTGTCTTTTGCACCCTGGTGACATCTGTGACATCTCTTGTTTAAAATAACGGTAACACTTTTGTTAAGGGACTAATTTTCACTGTTAGCTAGTTGCTTATTAGCATGCATATTGTTAGCATATTGCCTGTTCATTAGTACTTATTAAACTCACATTAATGCCTTAGTATGCTTGAAACATATTTTAGGTTTTGTAATTCTATGCTACATCTAAGAACTACCTTACTATTAGTAAGCAGAAAAATTAAGAAATTAAGGCAGTAGTCTTCGTTATTTGTTAGTTAATAGCAAGAATCGGTCCCCAAACTAAAATGTGACCAACATGGCTGTTTAATAAAATTGTTCGGATTTCAGTTCGTTATAATTCTACTTCTATGCAATCAAAATTCATCCTTTATCAATTCTTCATCATCCTTTTATCATCTCATTTTAAATTTAGGGGTTGAATTGGAATTTAAAAAGCCTTCTTAATTAATTTCTGAATTGTGCACAACCCTGGTTCAAGCATTATTTGTTTCTGAAGAAGATAACCACACTGTTGCTATTTTATTACATTTAAAGTGACTTTTTAATTTCTTACACTCGCAGCCAAATTTTAGGATTTAATTTGACTACCCATTGCTGTGTGAATAGAATTAGCAACTGTTGCTGTCAGTTACAGTTCCTTTATAGGCACTTAAAGCTGTTGAACGGTACACATACGTTTACTGTGTGTCCGCACATATCCATCCTGAGAAGTAATGTTTTGTTTTGTCTTCTGCAGCCTCAAATACTTCAGCCCATCAGTCACATCCCCAACGAGCCCCTCATCCAGGGAAAACTAGCAAGAACAGTCCCCACCGGGGGCCACAATGATGCCTGCACCGAAGAGGAACGGCCTCCTACGTCCTGTCCTCCAGCCCCCTGCACCGATCCAATTCTTCCTCCTGCTAAAGACCCTCACATGGCGTCAAAATCTTTGCCTGACCCAGAAGAGCTGAGCTGGTTGCTTAGCACCCACCTTCGCATACAAGACAACAATGAGAATGACTCACCAGGGGCTGGAGAACAGATTGCGAGACCGACCCCTGAAAGCCATCAAAGCAAACTCCTGCAAACCCCTCACCCCTCGTCCTTCTTCAGCCCGCGTGTCTTGCAGCCTCCACGTCTACACAAACGGGTAACACTCCCTTTTCTGTCTATAGGGGACGGTATTGGGTCAAACCCAAAACCAGGACCTTCAATGAACCACAAGGCCCAGCAGCTTTTCCCCCCACCTCCGTCCAGAGGTTTGCCATGCTTCAGTGCAGGGAACCATGTCGTCACTCGCGCCCGGCTGTCCCAGCCTCGGCCAGCAGTAGTCAGGAGTGAGGCTGACCCACAGCGCAATGCTTCGGTACCGCTCTGTGTCTCCAAGCGACTTGCAAAGCCAAAGATCCACTGAGCGTCATCTGCAGCCATAAACACTGATAAGGCTACCTCCCTGAACGCATGATCACGCATGCGGCTTGCACTAGATGGTGGTGTTAGTGGCTAGACAACGTTTTTAGCTAAACAAAGCAGCTAAGCTATCGCATCTAACTATGCAAAAAAATGTAGTTACAATCAGCGTATTTGGCGCACAAAACTCTTATCGCTTCCAACTAGTCATAATTCCTTAACCGTTACCATTCACGTCATCCATACAAGTTGAGCTCCTAATAGATTGACTAACGGAAGGAAAGACTAAAATCCAGTCTAAAAGCAGAGAAAACGAGCAATGAAAGCACTAAAGAAGTCTTTTTACTGATGCTCAAGAACTAGACGTGAGTGCTGTGCCGTAGACTACATGTGGAGATTATTCAAGACTCTCAGTGTGTGGCTATTTCCTCATGGGGTGTGCCCTCAGGATGCCAACTTATTTAGTTGGTGAATCTGACATTTGCATCAACAACCTCATGAGGTTTAACTGCGCAAATGCATTATTGTCTACACAGTCTCACAGATCTTAAAAAGATAGTGTCATGTGACCCAAGTCTCCTTTTTAGCTTCCATAGGAAAACTTCTCAGTGCTGTGATTTGATCTGTTTGTGTATTACTCTATGGCTCATTTCACATCCTTGTCTGAATTCACCACATAGGCACGAAGAAAACGGTGCAAGCTACAAAATCTTTGGTTCAGCGTTCTCATTCCTTATTTCTCGGGGCAACAAAATATCTTTGACCTGTAGACAGTGTTCTGGCAGGAGGGCGCACACGCCGCTGTCTGTGCTACCTTTATTTTCACCTTGACTTCAGTCATGATCAGCAGATTTTCATTTTAATTAGGCTTATGCCTCCTGTATTAACAAGGCTCTTTTTCTTGATTATGGATTATGGCATGCTCAAAGCATAAACTTGCTTTTTCACCCCCCATTAGTTTCATACAAAATTGTTCTAATGCTTTTTAATTATTTATACGTTATAAAGATGTTTACAGTTAAAATGCCTTTATTAAAGCTGTTCCAGCGCTGCAGGAAAAAACAGTTTTGCCTTGTCTTTTGGAGCAGAAATACTCTTGCAGTGAAACTTTAAATGTTCACTTGACCAAGGTCTTAATTTTTGTTGGCAAAAATAAAAAAATTTGGACCGTTTGTCCTTTGCCGCAAGGTTAGATTGATTTAACGAGGCTGATTTTGACCACTGTAGGTGCTTTCTAAGGAAGGTGTTTTGTTTTCCTTATAAAAGGTCAGAATACATACTTTAAACGTGTCTCTGAAGATTGATAAGATTGTCAATAATAATGTTTTTGTGCTTTTGGCATGCCTTGATACATAATGCACACTGTAAAACACAAATGTACAGCAAGAGCCACTGCATGGAAGCACATGGACTTATCCGCACTATGATTTAAAATATGCAAGAAACCATCTCTGTGTGTTTATGTGCAATATATTTAACAGAGTGTATATACGTATCAGTGTATATATATACAGTATATACCCTTTACCTTAAATGTAGATGTTTATTCTAAAGCAAAAGCGATTTACTTCCATTTCCCCAACATTCGAAGGGCATTGGGTATTGCAGCATGCTCTCACATGGGCCGCATACTTCAGCAGAGATGGGCAGCCATGTCTAAAACCAACTAAAGTAAATCAATAGAAGAAGGATATTTGTGTGTGTGTTTATCTCTCACCCAACTCTGTGGTTATACTAAGCAGAAAATCAATGGAGGGCTTGTTTGGTAATGCTCTGGAGGCACTTTGTTTGTATTTCTCTCTCTCTTTCGGTCTCTTTTTGTCGCTGTACGTGTGCAGGAGGAGAGGTCCTACGTAATACACTGTCTTCTTGCTAATGCAAAGTCACAGAAGTACATTGATTCTGTCTGCTGTGGTCAGAGGTCAATTGCTCATGTCAATGAGGTGTCTGTTTACAGATAGGAGCATCTTCTCTTTCGCTTGCCTACTAACAAATGAGGTGAGACACAAAGAAATAGTGTATAATTAAAAGGTTGGCTCGCTCAAAAATCCCTTATGTCTTTCCTAAGTATAACTACTTTCTTCCGTGGAACATTAAAGTAATAAGTAAAATGCCTGTATAATGAAAGTCAATGGGCAATGTTCACACAAGAACAATCTTTGGTCACATTTTACCACTGTTAATAATAACTTTTAACAATTTATTTGAAATATCCTCGTGTTCCACTAAAAAAAGAAAGAGTTGCAGGTTTTTCATTTTCATTTTTGGATAAACAGAGATGGAAAAACTGCTTTGTTTTAAGATTAAAACTCAAAAGATGACATTTCTTTTAACAAATCACCATTTAGAAGCTAAGGTGTGGGGAGAAAAAACATAAAAAAATAACTGCACTATAATAACACTATGTATTAGATTTCCAAATAATTTCCAAATAATTGCGAAAATAAATGCACTTGTAAAAAAAGACCTTGTGCTGTTGTGTAAAATACATTTATGACTTGTTGCCCATGTGTGTATGCCTTCCTCGGTGTTATTTTCACCTGATCGATTCTTTGATAGCATGAAGATGTCTGGAACAATAAACACTGGCCATGAGCCCTCTTAAAAAAAAAAAAAAAAAGGTCTATTTTTCCTAGATTTCATGTCTTGCTGTGTTTTTTACCTGTTGTGACCCGAGAGTATGCACCATTGTTCGAATGCTACCATTGCTTCGTTATAGCTTCATGAAAACAACAGCTGCCAACCTGTTTGTATGGACAGAAGAGATGTTTACTAACAGAGGAATGAATTTAAGCACTTTAAATGACCCGTTTCAACCTCCACACTGGAGAGACTGTGGTCTTGTTGACCTGATCTGTTTGATTTGCTGTCATTTTATTGTGTGCAACTACTTTTATTTGGATGATTGTGTCTAGATGTTCTGTCCCTGTGTGCCCTGCTCCAGTGGAAGGCGTGAGACTTTAATAAAGTGAAGGTATAAGATTCACACCCGCTGTTGCGTTTTCTGTGTGTCAGACACATTCATTTGTGTGGATTGCTGCAGCTCTTCTTACTAATATTTTACACTCCGCAGTATTCCTCTGCAGATCCTTATACATTTCATTCAGGGATGCTTCATGCCACCCTTTTGGAGTCTGCCTAAACACTGTTTGTATAAACAGCCTTGACAATATAAGTGAATGTTTTGCAAATAACAAAGTTTTGGGAGGAGCGCTGGACGAATTGATCACAGCTGGCATCGCATTATCTAATCAATCCCCTAGTTACACATACCCAATCAAATCCTTTCTCCCTACTACACCCACTTTCCTGCTTCACGCCTTCCTCCGGGGGGCAGACAGAGACAGAGCCGGTCGCCGAACTCTTGCCCTCGCTAGGGTTCAAACCCCTAGGGTTCGGAATCTGCTGTTCTCCTGGCTCGCTCCCTGGACAGCACGCCAAATTTGCTATTTATTCTCTATACTATGAGGAAGCGCAAAGTTGTGAAAGACAATTAAGAGCTAAACTTACTTTAACATTTTCTGAAGAAAAGATGGGTGTACAGAGAAATTAAATTGTTCATTCAGTTTCATAGTGCAGTTTACAGGCAAGCCACTGAAAAAAACAACTAGTTAATATCTATGAACTAATAGTGTGGTTTCCCATACTAGGAATTTGTGCTCTGCATTTAACCCATCCAAGTGAACAACCACGCACACACACCCGGAGCAGTGGGCAGCCATTACTGCAGCGCCCGGGGAGCATTTGGGGGAACGGTGCCTTGCTCATGGGTCTCACCTCAGTCGTGGTATTGAAGGTGGAGAAGAGCGCTGGTTATTCACTAACCCCACCCACAATCCCTGCCAGACCTGGGACTTAAACCCATGACCTTTGGGTTACAAGTCCAACTCCCTATCCATTAGGCCATGACTGCCCCCCTTTAATTCAAACAAGATAGAAGAAACAATACAATGAGCATAATGATAGATACTATAGATGGATGAATACAATAGATACTGTATACTGTTGCTCCCCTTCTGACATTGCGAAGGGATCTCATTATAATATTACTACCCCGTTAACTGTTAAGTTTCCACTCAAGGCGCCGTGATTTTAACTGCACAATGGTGTACCAGTTCAAATGTCATGACGAGAGTTTATGCAAAAGAGAGCCTCTGAGGAGACCAGAGAGCAGTGGATTCATTGAATTATTTACTGTAAATTAAATTGCTGCTGCCAAACAGGTCTAATATAAACGTGCATTTTACAAGTTTTTGAAACTTGTGTCTTTTATGTGAGCTTGTGTGTGAATGAACTTACAGTTTAGTACAGAACAGCCACTTTCTGTCTGTATCCTTCAGATGTGTGTGCTCAGAAAACCGTACATCAGTGTAAATTATTTCAGTGCGATAAACTTAAGATCAGAATCAAAAATAGATGTTTTTAGCGGGTACGAGCTGTAATGGGGCAGATCTATTCTGGAAAAGGGGGTGGGGACTAACAGCTCATTTGCATTTAAAAAGACTGGCACAGAAAACTGTCTCTGCTTGCACTTAAAATTATATAATAAATGATCTGGCACATCCTGATAGATACATAGACATGATGGATAGACGCTATAGATAGACAAATACTATAGATTGGTGGACCTATACTAGATCGATGGATACAATAGATAGATAAATAAATAGTTGGATTGACTATAGATAGATGAGTATGATAGACTGATGGATAGACACTATGAAAACAATAGACTGGTAAAACTATATAGACAGATTAATATATGGTAGATGGATGGATATAATAGATCAATGGATAGATAGTGTAAGTGAATGTGATAGACTGATAGATAAATCCCATAGAAAAGTACAATAGATACGTGGATAGTGCTTGCTTTCTCAAATGTCTTGTTGCTGTCAGTCTCTATCCTCTCTCATGGCGTTGATGATTGTGTGAAGATTCGCTGAAGGGCCAGGGCCGACACGCTGCTGTCAAAGAGTCATTCTGGTTTCTCAGTGCACTGAACTGAAGATGCTGTGTCCTTCAATTCCCTGCAGCGGGTCAGGGATAAAGTGGTTTTGATGTACAACCGGAATGTGTGTTCTGCAAGGAATTGACTCTCTGCATCCTCTTTTTGGAAAGTTAGAGGCTTTTATTTTCATATATACTGAATATTTTTATTGATTTATTTTGTATTCTTGACTTTTCCACTAACGTTTTCAATAAGGGAGTTTTTTATTCTTTTGGTCTACTGGGAAGTGTCAGAGGGGTCTGCTCAGGTGAGATTGGGCTGCTCGGTCAGCCGGTAGAAGCGTGTATCTGTGTTTGAAGAGTTTTTGGCTTTGAAGTTGAGTGTAGGAGGGTTAACTCCAACCAGGACACTGATTGCTATTGTAGCACAGATAAGAAATTGAATGGAGGACTTATTTGGAGTCTTGCTAACCATATTGTTAACCTTTTGACTACATCTGCCCCACCAATCATGTTTTCGATCTGTAATCTAGAGGTCAAGATAGTAGATGGGTACCTTTGCAGTCAATGCTGAGTGTGTGTGTAATGGTCTCTTGACTGGATAAATTGGATATCGTGCGTGTGTGTGGTTTATGAGGACACAAATTTGTATAATGACATGTGTATGACATACTGTAGGTATTACAATATGAAGGTGATTTTTGAGGACATTTTAAGTGTCCCCGTAATTCAAAAGGCTTAAAAAACATACTTAATGGTGTTTTTATTTTTGAAAATCTAAAAATGCACACAGTTTCCTGTAAGGGGTAGGTTTAGGTGTAGGGTCAGTGTAGGACAATACCACATACAGTCTGTACAGTATAAAAACCATTACGCCTATGGAGAGTCCCCATAAACCACAAAAACCAAAATGTCTGCATGTGTGTGTGTGTGTGTGAGAAGGAGAGAGACAAAGAATCAGGAAAGAGAGATTGGAGAATGCAGTGTGAAAGAAATTAATTACATAATTGTTGTCTGTGATTATCCGGTCCTCCAGACCGTGTTTGTTTTTCTGTTGTTCATTTGTTTATTTCAATCGAAAACAAAGGCAATGGCAGTCTTTTAATTTCCCCTTTAATAAAACTCTACAGAAAGGAATGGAGAAGAACGAAAAAGGAACACTGCTCACTTTTTTTTGTCTCCCTTTCTCTTTTTCTCTGTAAGAGTCTTCTCCGAGCAAGTCTAGGTCAAAGGACAAGAGAGATCTGACCTTCTCAATGCAGTCCATAAATGCTCATCAAGATTAAAATCTAATACTAATATAAAATCTATAGCTATTATTACATATTCAGAATTTATAAATGGCTTTATCTAGGTTTTTAAGCGAGTTCATCTTTACCAGAATGCAGAGGGTTTTTATCCCCCCAGAAGTGATTAACTTAGAAAAATATCATTTATGTCAGCTTGCTTGAAAAGGCTGTCCTTTCTTAGAGAAGAGGGACGCTAGTATAGTATCAAGCACTCAGACATGCCCCACTTGAACATCTGCTCTTCATCACCACGCAATCACTGAAGTGAGCACTTAAACCCATCATACAGGCTGCCTAGAGGTCAGACAACACTTACAGCTCTGCATTCAGCACCCACTGAAGAAGGTTTCGTTGTCCAGCAAACACTCACAAGGAGGTCAACATGAACACAGTTGTTTAAAGCATTGTAAAGACTGAGGCCTGCTTCCCACATTTTTCATTTGTGTCCTTTTAATAGGTCATGTGGGCAGTGAGCACTGAATTCCACTAACACAAATTTAGCTGAGCTTATTTCTTCCTTGCATCAGAGCAGCAATCATGTTGAAAATAAGCAATTTACTCAATCCTTTGCTTTAAATAGTTTTGTGGAGTGAGCTGATCACCCATTGCTTGAAAGCATGTCAACAGACATTTTTCACAAGACTGTGATGTCTCGTTTAACATCATAACTCCTCAAAAGGTCCTTTTGTTACCTTTGTTAATGCAGGGGTATTTTTAAATCATGCGTATTGTACGAGTTTCTAATTCTAACCCCGCCCCTAAACCTACCCGTCCTGGGGTTTTAAACAAATCGGACAAAATTCTACAAGTGAGGTCATACAAATTTGTACAAATTAGCTTGAATTGTTCGCGAGACTGTGTTGATAAAAATATATTTGTGGTACTCTTTAACCGAACTATCACGATTCTGCTGCTGAGAAACCCGGAAACGTGAAAAAGGTCCATTGGGCTTGAAGTTCCTCCTGCAGCAACATTCTCTATGCAGATGATTTAAGCAGTTTAGCTACAGTTTGGGGTTTGGGTTCTGTTCTCTATGAATTAATTACCATTTGGATGATAATGTTATCCCCACTCCTCATGTAAATTAGATTTTAACAATCAAGTTTGTAATAATTCTCAATGGCACAGTCTTGATAGCCATTTTATTATTAAATGAAATGCAACCCAGAAATCACTTTACTTTCTGTTTAGATATGCAACTTTAATTCTGCCAGTGTGAAAATAAACACAAGCCTGCTGTTGCAGTTACGCTGCATTGTGGCAGATGCTGGATGTGTAAAAGAGAACAAACTGAACACTACTATAGTACATAAAGCACTATGTTCAGTATTCTCTAACGTCTTTGATATTTTCATTCTATTTATAACATTTTTGTTTATCCAAGTGCAGTATACAGTTGAACTCTGACGAGGAGATTTCCTGTAGGTATCAAACCTGCAATCTTGTGTTCACCAGCCCTGAGCTTTAACCACTAGTTTGTACCAGATCCGTCTCTATGGTCCCACCTCTAAACCTGCTGCACAAGTGAACTGCAATGCTATAAACAATACACACAGGCTGTGTGCATTTCTTACTGAATGGCAGTTTGCCAGATGCCTTTGTTTTGTGGATTAGTAACCTGTGCAATTCTAGACAGATCAGAGCGCTTGATGTCTGAAGTATGTCGTACATGCAGCTGAGTGCTTTTGTTCATTATGAATTCAGTGTCTTTAGGAGTTTTAGAACAATAGTTCTCAACGGGTGGGTCGCTTTCAAAAAATGGGACATGAGGAAAAACACAAATATGCAAATGATAATATGGCAATTATTTCTAACCAAAGAATCATGCATAGTTAGAAAGGCAAAATAAATAGGCTTACTAAAGGCCAAACATGAGATAAAAAATAATATGTATAAAAAATTAATGATTCAAATTATTTTAATATTTTATCAAGTGAAATAAAATATGAGCCAGACTAAATGAAATACAGAATTACTTGCAAGAAGGGGCAACCGGTGTTACAAAGTGAATTATTGGACATTCAGAAACCAAATGTAGGCAAATACTGATCTAGAATCAGCCAAAGAATAATACACATTTAAGAGTTAAACATTTATATATCAAATTAATGTTTGACGAAGTCACAAACACCCATATTTGTCATCTCAGTAATTATTGGTAATGAGATATTGATACTTATCTTTTTATTTCTGTCTTATTCTCTATTTTTAATGGCTGTTTTGACCGATTAAACCTTGATGAATCAGCCTGCATCTGTGTTTGATTAAATATTAATGTGCTTTTGTCCATCATTAGCTGCTGAATGAATATTTTAGTGGTTATAAGCTCAAATCAAAATTTTTAATGAATAACAATAATTGCTGATAGTCTGTTCCACTTTTATGTACTGAGCACTTGTTTAGTAGCGATTTATTCATATTACTAGTTTTTACAACAGGTGGGATGCGTATTATCGACTAAGAGTACAAAGATTAATAATTTAGTCTGATGAGGGTGTTGTTTTAAACCTTCCGGATGAAAAAATCAAACAATACAATATCACTCATGCGCAGCTTGTCCAATCAGATAAGCATTCAATCTCTCTGCTCAAGAAACAAGTTTTCCTTTCAAAAACAATACTGTGTAATATTTATTCTGCTCTAGGCATCGTTGGATTAAAAATGACCTGCAGAAACCCAGTGAGGGTTGAAATAGTACAAGCACAACTGCACATCCGTAACAAATGAATTTGAGAGCAGATATATCTGAATCAGTGACACTATAACATCGTACACGAAGGTTATGTGAGTCATAATTTACCATTCATCACTGAAACTCATGGTTATTAAGAAGAAACAGAGGGTAATCTTATTATTCTTGCTGGAATGAGATTATTGGCTGCACAGATGAAGTTTATCTGCGCTTGCCTGCATTTGAGGGCCCTGTCACTTTAAGAGACAGACAGTCTCCCTCTGGCAGTTTGCTGAGGGACGGACTCTGCTGTAGGCAAAATGAATTAAAGGAAAAATGAAATCAGAAAGCCACCAAGCACAGGTATATCTACTACCTCGACAGACCTGAATTGCTTTCATTCAGTAACCAAGCAAGTGGAGAAAATGCTATAGCGTGAAAGAGTCGTTTGAATCAAATTTGACGGCCATGTTTCTTAACAACCCCCTGAAAACAATTTCTGATATTCAGTCATGTACTCTATGGTAAATATAACAACAAAAATGGGAAAGGGAGTGGAACAGGATGATGAAAAAAAAAAAAAAAGCTTTAACATCCACCAAACTGCTCAGTCCAGAGTATATGGGAAGCTTGTACTACTTGAAATGAAACCTTTTGTCTTGTACTTGACAGTCAGTCAGTGAGTCACAGATCATTTGAGGTGCGACCTGGTATAAAAATCTGAAATGAAGCGCAGAGAGGGACATGAGTCAAATCAACCGTAGTTAATCAAAATCTCTGCAGTTTCATTTACAGTTTTTAACTATACAGGATAACTCGTTTTACTGTGAATGAAAAATGGGCTGCAGAGTAGTCTGCAGAGAACCTTCTGAAATTAGTTTCAACTGAAGAGATTTTATTAAATTGGTGGCTGCGTGGTGTGTAAATATGCGTAGGAGTGGGTTATTTATTTAAAATCACTGTTGCCGGAAAACTCTGGGGATTTGCAATGGTGCAAATATTTGAAGAGGTCTTAGTTATACACTGTCCACATACAGTATATACACTGTCCACAAACCGTGCAGCACTTTGCCAATTAAAAAACATAAAAATGTCTGAATGCAAAGATTAAACACTGTACGCACAGCATCCATTTATGTCAGGAACGGTGTGTTTGGCGATAGGAACATTAGTGTTGTACCAGAGAGAGAGAACTAGAGATGTATTTAATGGGATAGTTCACCCAAAAAGGGACATTCTGACATCATTTACTGACCTTAATGGCTTTCCAAACCTTTCTGCAAAGGAAAAAAAAAAAGATGAGGTCAATGAAGGGGAGCTTTCAAAGTATCACAAAATTGGTCCTTTTGCTATGCAAGTCATCTGAAGTCACATGACAGCTTTTTGATGAAAAGAACACAATATTGATTAAAAAATCTTGACATCAATTCAAGTTTTCCAAGGCATAATTATGGGAGAGATTGCAGTTTCTGATTCATGAATTAATCCTCCTCCTCCTTTTTAATTTAGAGCTTTTCAATGTATTGGTTGATTCATTCCCCCCAAAAAGAGAGTCTTAAATTATTGATTCAAAAATCGGACTGTTCTACTTCTTGAGTTTCACCGACTGACTGGTCAAAGTGGTTAACAGCTCTCTCTCGAGTCATGTGGAGCATTTTTCCAATGCTTATGCTTCTTATTTTAAAGTTTAAAAGCCTCAGAATCCATCCAAGGAGAGAAGAGATCAGCATGGCTTTCTCAATTTCTCCTTTTGTGCCCTTCAGAAAAGAAAAAAGCATTGTCATGAAGCAGATGAGCATAAAGTCTTTGAGAAGTACATAATATTTTGTAGATCTGTAAAGGTAAGAATACAATCCACTTTCATCTCTTGTTAGAAGATCAGTTTATTTGAATCCCTTTTTTCCTAAATGTTTGTTCTGTCCTCAGGAGCTCTTTCCTATAGTTTACCAAAGCTATTCTTTAATTATAATAAGTTTCCACTCTCTTTACTTCTTTCTCTTTCTGTTTTAAGAAGTGCACAGCGAGCTTCTGTTTAATCACAGTTTCCCTGCGTCTTGCCAAAGGCAGATTACAAAGCCTGTGGCAAAAGCCCCTACAGACAAAACTTTTGCCTCTTTATGTTTCCATTTTTCCTTAGCCACCAAGTTATTTTTCTTTCAAAGAACCCAAAAGCATATAATCATTCACTTGTGTGTGTGTGTTTTTTTTTAATGAGAGCTGCAGGCTGCTTTGATGGTTTAAAGTCTAATACCTGGAGAGAGCCATCCATTAGCATTTAAAGCTAAAACAAGTGCCAACCCCTGCTTCAACAACAGCAGCAACAAATGATTGTAGATCTGCATGCTACTTTTATTAGATTATAGTATTTTGGATAGCCAATGGCAATAAACCGAAGTCAGGGTCCTCTTGAGCACACTTTGCTTATTTCTCTGTTTATAGTTCAATAATTGCAATTTATAGTTTTAATTGTGATTTACAAGATTCAGTGCAGATGTTTTTCAGTGGTACTGTACTCTCTGTACAGAAATAGAATGTTCATGTACAGTATGTTCCGGAGATGCTGCAATGAAAACCATGAGTACAAGCTAGCTGTGCACAAAGTTCTCTGTCCTCTAAAGTAGGTCTATCAAAGTTTGCAGTATAAATGATGCAACTTATGAATCTGAGAATTTGAATTAAACTACTACGTCTTAAAATTGTGGAGAACATTTACAGAGCTAGAGTTCGTCTTTTCTGGTGCTTTAGTCTTTTTCTTTGTGCTGTGGTTAGGTGTAGTGTTAGGGTTTGGTGATAAAAAAATATCCACATAAAACTGTATTTTTAATAAAATGAATATATATTGAAATATATAATGAATCCACTTCTGTGCATTGTGTGTCATTCAGCCAAAGATTGCTGAGGCTTTAGCAGAATCAGTTTTCTCTTCTTTCAACGTAAAAATCCATTTCTCTTTCTTTTCTTATCAACTAAACACATGCACCACTTTGGAGCAATTATGGTTGCATGCAATCATTTTCATCAGTATGCATCAAATACAAGGTGCTAGAATGGTGATCATTTTATTAAAATTTAAATACTGCTATTTACTTATTTGTTTATTTTTTTACTTAGCGTGTTTGTAACCCAAATCACTAAAATGAAATTTGATCATCTCAAAGTAGGTTGATGAGAGAGTTAACAGCTGAAAATGTTTTTATGGCTATGGCTTTGATGAATTGTCAGTGTTTGGGGCTGAGTGAGTTCTATTAAAGACAGTAGATTTCCCTCCTCTCACTAAATCTGTGATATGCATATTTTTACCATTTCAAAGGCTGAGTCTGGAGAATTTATAGCTGTTATTGACCTGAAGTGGATGCAGCTTAAGGCCATCTTCAGGGGAAATCTTCAAACAGCGTTTTAGTGCCTTTAGTGAACTGAGAAATCTAGACAGTCGCCATCACCCAGGAAACTCAGCTGCCAAGTTCTCCACAAGAATAAGACCTCCATTATTTTTATAAACAGCTGAACCCTCAACCAGCCAATAAAGTGAACAGAAGTTACTGAGATACCTTCCAAACACATAGTTCTCTTCAGAGCCCTCTATAATCGAAGGCTTGGCCCCCAATTAGCAGCCAGAGCTGGAGGACTCAAACAGCAGATCAAACAGCAGGCAGGGCATTCTAAAGTGTGACAGAAACGGGTCCCAGTCGCTGAAAAAGTCTGTGTCCCTGAGCACTTCTGAAAAGATCAATAAGAGTTTATAAAAGACTCTACACACATCCACCCTGTGATAATGACAGGCTACTGAAACTCTTCTGATTTTTTTTTTTATCACTGCTTTAATGCGTTGTGCGATACAAGTGTGTACTGAGTGAACTCAACATCACAGGATTATTGTAGCTCTCCATACCTAAAAAGAACATATCTACCTATATGTCTGACTGTTTGTCCGTCCATTCGTCTCTGCCTGTCTGTCTATGTCTTTTTTTGTCTGTCTGTCTCTGTCTGCCTTTCTCTGTCTGTCTCTGCCTCTACCTCTGCCTCTGTCTGTCTGCTTGTCTTTCTCTGTCTGTCTTTCTGCCTCTGTCTGCCTCTGCATCTGTCTGTCTGTTTTACTGTCTGTCTTTCTCTGTCTGTCTGTCTCTGTCTCTCTGCCTGCCATCTGTCCATCCATCCGTCTGTCTGTGCTTTGTCTTACCCCCTTAATCCTTGTTCTGTGTTGTATTTTTATAAATGATTGACGAAACAAGCAAGCAAATGAATAACTGTAAATGTGTCTGTCTCTCTATGTCTGAAATACCAAATGACCATAACAGCTGGAAACTCTCTCTTTCTTCTCAGATATATATTTTATGTTGCTGATGCAGAGAACTTGGGGAACTAAACAGCTTGCCTCAGAATATGACATTTAGTGTTTCTAGCTGTTTCCACGTATCTGTCTTCTTACTCTCAGAGGGTGTTTGTGGCAGAATTATATGAGCCAGAGAGAGACAGACAGCACAGCTGCTCTCAGGCTCCCTGTGAAGTGATTCAGCCTTCTGATAAACACCAAAAATAACCAACCGCTGAGCTTCTTTCCTCTCTGATCATTTAACACACCCCAAACCCATGACAGACTGTGAACTCGCCAGTGAGACCAAACCCCGTCACCCATTTATGTGTCAGAGCCCCTGAGCCCTGTGCTGTGATGGAGAAACATCCACTTCCTCCAGCCCTCAGGACACAGCAAAGCCCAGGTGTTGACTGAACCCCCTATGACAGAATCTCATTTTGGGCATCGCTGAGCAAAAGCAGACAGCTGCAGATACGCTTCCGTATACCCCACGCTAAGACATGACTAATCGATATCTCACTCTGCATGCGGCTGCTCCTGCCTGCTGTAATGGGTGTTTATAGGGGATGGGGTCCATCACTAAATCTAGATGGCCCCCGGTGCAGACAGGCTGACAGAACACAGCCCTGCACAGTAAATGTGGCCTTAATGGTGTGACTATATGCTGCTGTGGTGGTCATATTTTAAAATGAGACTTGAAACTGACATTAAAAAGAAACGCTTCCATGGCTCAGTCTTGTTATATTGAAAAATCTTATTGCAATGATGTTACATATGAATAAACACTTTTCCATCAGCTTATTAGATTTTTCTACAGTTTATATTTTAATGTAACATTCTGTATTTTTTTAGGATTGTGGACAGTCTAGAGTATACTTGGAGGTTATACTGTATTTAGTTGGTGCATATAGGGACATTTTCCACTAAGATAAACTGGCCTTGTTGGATTCTTTCAACACATTATTTAGCCCACCTTGCTTGATTTCAGACAGTTTTAGACAAACAATTAGATTGAGTAACATGTTTTATCGCAGACAAAATCACATTATTACAAATGCCTAGAAAACCCTTTCCTAGTGTATTTGTTGTAGTATCATGTAATTATGTTAACTATGGTTACTAAAATTCTGTTTTTATAGATTGTTTGTCTTGTCATTCCATTCTTTCATAATACAGTTGCTTCATTATGGGAAAGAGATGTTTTGAACGAATAAGGAAAAAACTGGATGGAAGAAGGGAAGTATGAAAGAAGGAGTGAAAGGATGAAAAAAATTAAAGGAACGGATAAGAAAGGAATGAAAAGCAGGACGTAAATGAGGATGGAAGGCTGAAACGATGAGGCAGAACAAACAAATGAAGAAATTGAAAGAAGGAAAGTTTACGAAGAAATGCAAGAACGAGTCACAGCTCACATTAGCAATTCTCTGGCTGATTTTTCTGTGTAATTTCCTGTATTTGGACAGAACACTGGCTCTCTAACAACTGTTCCAGTAAGCGTTTTAATCTTTAATGATTTTAAATGCTTCTTGAAAGTGGATAAACGCCCATTAATGCAGAAAATGTTCAGCATGGCTGGCTTTGAATATTTAACTCAATAAAGATGCGCTGACCAACATATTCAGGGTTGCATTGAACGTTCACTCACCACAGCGTCTCATACACTTGTGTTTCCTGATAGACCCGCGAACCCATGCACAAACACCCCCCACCACCCAATCCCAGCGGGATAGATGAGAGTAAATGAATGTGGTATGAGGTGTACTTGTCAGATATGAATAAGCCCAGTCCTCCCAGGTGTCATCTCCTCCATCATCACAGCAGAGGGCTCCCCTATCTGGGGCAGTACTGCTGCATGAGTTGCCCACCCCTAGGAAAGACTGAAAGGATGTGAGGTGATCCCCTGCAGTGCTGCCTTGGCGCTGTGACAGTATTGAGATGAAATCCTTTCAGACAAACTCCACTGGAGTACTGAGGAGTAACACATTAAATAGATATGCTTTGATGCTAAAGTTGGCAATTGTTTTTCCATACTTATTCTATGTGGATATAATCATGTAATCTAAAATGTGGTAGACTTTAATTTATGTCTACAGTGAGTGTCTAACATAAGCACTGAGTAAAAAAAAACTAAGGGCAAAAGTGCAATATTTTCAGTTTGCGTTTTTTTTTTTCTGGAATTAGACAAAATCTTAACAACAAAACAAGTTGTGGGAAGTTAGTGGGACTGAGGTTATAAATATGCATGCAGTTGTCAAGTGTTGAATATGAATATTTTCAGGCGTCTTATTGATGAACATGCATATTTTTGACCTCTCAGTCACACTAGCTCAGAGCAGTGGGAGCTTCTTCAGAGGAGCAGGTGCTCCTGGGGTGAGTCTGATAGGAAAGCTGATCGAGCTTCTGCCACCTATGGAGGTTGAAGAGCTTGATAAAATCTCTCTAACCTTGGTTTACAGCAACAGGCGCAGGATTCTCCACTCTCTGCCTCTCTTTAGACTTCTTATAAAGCATGTAAAACATTTAATTGAGCAATGTGGGCTAATGAGATTTTTTCCACCATACTGTATATGGAAACTTATACAGTAGGAAAACTTACAGGAGACACAGTAGGTGTTTTACCACCATTTGCATTTAATGCAGCTTTCTAAACTTTTAAATAGTGTCTATAAAGGAAAAATGTTAGTTTTTATTTAAAAAATGTAGTGGCTTCTCACGCTTCCCTCAAAAACTGCCCACAATGTTTGATTTGTGATCAGAAATGTTACAAATAAGACAAATAAGGAAAGGATTTTTTTTTTTTCTCCGTGCATGATTGGCATTAAATGAGGTGTAGAATAGTTAAAAATGTGGTGACACATTCTATCCTGCCTTCATGTGGAAGAAATAGAAACATATCGCTTCCTATCATTTTACAACTTCCCACACACCAGAGGATGTGACAAGATCTTTTGTCCTCGCATTAAATTCCTGGCACTGTGTGATAGAGCGACTGAGGGTTTGTATAGACTATATCTTTGTGCCTCTGCAGTGTACAGTATTGTCAAGTATTCTGTCATATCTGCAGAGGCCAGTGCGTATTGATTGGTCGCTATTACCAAAGGCCAGAAAGGAACAAGATCAATGCACAGTCACAAAGGCTTGCCAAAATTCCACAAAACAACACAATTTTGATCTCTTTTTGAAGTATTATTTTAGTATTTTTGAGTTCACTTTTTTAACCCTACAGAGTCAAAGAGCTACTTTCCGGTGCTATCACCCCAAAGTACAAAAGCTAAAAGTGCCATAAAGGCTATAGTATCATAAAAGAATATATTAGCACTTTTTCCCGCTAGTTTAGGACTTTTAAGAATTTTTTTTTACAAAAATGCATTATCTGTAAGCATTTTAAGAACAAACAATGGCAATTATGTATTTTAAGATATCTCAGTGCAAGCCTTTTCCAGTTTAGACAGCTCTTAACATTTATTTGAATCTAGGACTAGTCTTAAACCATGTTTGGGAAACTGCCCCTAAAAATACATATTAATACCTAAAGTGTACATACTAATAGTTTGATATATTTCTGGAGATATTTAAAATGTCTATAAGTTGCATACAGCACATTTTAATGGAAAATGAAATAAAAAAAATTACACCTGTTATGCCTTTTCAGGACACTTGAAAGACAATGATGTCTTGTTTAAACTTTCTCAATGGCCAGTTTCCTGGCACTTGTCTATAGTAGAGTGCACCTGTCGTCGCAGAAGACATCTCTTATCTGTGGAATTCAATCAATAATGCCAAGCAGCACTGACCAAAGACTTGCCTTGTGTGAAAGTATAAGCATTCTAATTCACCAGGGGAGTCAGTGCCACCCCACAGTGAAGCAATAGTTCAGGAGGACCGTCAGAGACAGGTATGACGCTGGTGATCAGCTTCCTCTGCCGCTCCAGCTCAGTCCAATTAGAGCACTTGGTAAAAGTGTTATCTTTCAATCCCCCTTTCATCTCCCTGAATGAGGTGATGAAGAGGGGACAGAGAGAAGGAAAGACACAATGTGATAAAGGTTGATGGAAGTTTAATGAGACAGAAAGTTCACATTCAGCAAGGCTCTAAAAGGCAAGAGATTTTGAATACAGAGACACAGCCAGTTTAAAGGCAAAGGTAATAGTTACATGAAAATTTTAGCATTTTCACTGACACCAGTAAAAGATTAATTGTTTTTTGTAAGATGTTTTCAATACGAAAATTACTGGACATGTGCCCTCCACTAATATTGGCACCTTTGGTAAATCTGAGCGAATGTGACTGTGAAAATAAATCTGCATTGTTTATCCTTTTGATCTTTCATTCATAAAATTCACACAATTCTAACTTATCATTAAAGTAAAACAAAAAATCGAAAATAGGGAGAAATTCTTGTGATGAAATAAATGTTTTTCTCCAATACTTGCTGACCACAATTATTGGAACCCCTAGAATTGTTTATGAGTAAAATATCTCTGAAGTATATTCCTATTAATATTTCACAATGTTGAACACTCCAGGGTGATTATGGACTATTATGGATTATTATCCAGCCATGTTTTCTTTTTTTACAGAAATAGAATTAGGAGGGAGAGGAAAGCCCAAAATTCCTTAATCATCAACACAATGAGAAAAAAGCAAATAATATATTTATAATGTGCAGCAAAAGAAAATTTAGCTTCACCAATTAGTAAAGTGGCTTAAAGAAAAGAGCTGAGCAGTGAAATGGGTGGCAGATGACAGTGGTTTAGGATACCTGGAGTTACGTCTTTGCCTCGCCTTATCGTATTACATTTGCTCATCGCCCGACCCCTGCTTCGCACTGTGGATTATTCTCTCGTCTCATCCAGATGACAGTGGTTCAGGTGGTAGTGACCATCTTGTGTGGCGTCTCGCGATCGACGGACATTTTGCACGGCGTCTCGCGATCGGCATCTTGTGTGAAGGCGGAGTCCCCTGTATAGCCATGCGAGAGCCGAGCCATGGGCTCGGTTTGACGTTTGCGGCACGGCAATTCCTCCGACCATTACCGTGAGCGCAAATGTCCTCCACCTCTCCCAACAGTTTAATAATCAGAGTCAGAACATACACGGACTGAGTGAACACCGGCAAACAGTACATCGAAGGCTGAGACGAGAGAATAATCCACAGTGCGAAGCAGGGGTCGGGCGATGAGCAAACGTAATCCGATAAGGCCAGGCAAAGACGTAAATCCAGGTACAGGCAGGGTCGTAATCGGGGAACACAGGAATCACAGGAAAAACATGGCTGGCTTCCAAAGGGAGAACACAGAGAAACATCCACAATGACGAGCGGCTAACACAAAGACTTCCGGGGCATTTATACACGTCAAACTGGGCGGAGACAACAATGAAACACCATGACAACCAACAAGCAGGGCGGAGACATGAACGAGAACTCGTGAACACATAAGATGAGCGGAGACATGAGTTCATTGATGAAAGTGAAAGTCCAGGATAAACAGAGACACATAAAACACAGATTATAAGACAGATGCTGGAGTGCCACGCATAGCTGTGCTGGCACATCCAGCTGAAAGTTACACAGAAATTCCAATCAACATACAACTTTAGGAAACTGCCTGGAAAAGGACGTGTGCTCCTATCATCCTAATCCCCGGTGAGGAGTAGAGTTTGAGTGGCTAAAGAATCTTCACGGATCACAGCAGGAGAATTGCAGAAAACAGTTGAGTCTCATTGTCAGAAAACCTTTAAAAAGAATAGTCAAACAGCCCCTACATCAGCACATGTTGTTTGGGAGGGTTTAAGAAAAATTATCCTCACTCATCTAAAAACAATCTCCAGCATGTTCAGTTGTCCGACATGACTGGAACTACAAATGGGACTGGGAAGAAGCCTTTGTTAACAATTACAGAGGTCAAACGGTTCCTGTAGTTCTTCACTAGGTTTGCACAAACTGCCCACTCCTCCATACAGATTTTCTCTAGATCTGTCAGGTTTCGGGGCTGTCGCTGAGAAACATGGAGTTTCAGCTCCCTCCAAAGATTTTCAATTGGATTTAGGTTGGGAGACTGGCTAGGCCACTCCAGATTTTTGATATGCTTCTTACGGAAGCATGTGTTTTGGGTCATTATCATGTTGGAAGACCCAGCCACGACCCATCTTTAATGCTCTGACTAAGGGAAGAAGGTTTTTGCCCAATATGTTAAAATACATGGCCCCGTTCATCCTCTCCTTAATACAGTGCAGTTGTCCTGTCTCCTGTGCAGGAAAACACCCCCAGAGCATGACATTCACAAATTACAATTTAGTAGGCACCTTATAAGTTATTTGGGTTTCTTAGAACAAAAGAAATGTAGGCTAGTTTGCATCAGAGAATTAAAAGTGGTAGTAATTTAGTAGGCTAGGGAACATACATGAATGTGCAAAATGAAAATATTTTCACATTATTAATATTTTGCTACTTAGACTTTGGCTGATTGTGGAGTGCACAGGTGTCTTTATGATCCTCAAACAGGTGCTATTAATTCAGAATCATGAGCAGACTGTAGCTGGATTATTTAAAAGCAAAATAACAGGTCTTTGATGGTCAGAAATCTGGCTGATAAGCAAGTGATCAAATACTTATTTGACACAGTAATTCCCAAATAAATTGTTAAAAAAATCATACAATGGGATTTCCGGATTTCTTTTTAGATTCTGTCTCTCACCGTGGAAATGCACCTATGCTGAAAAATGTAGATTCCCTCCATGATTTCTAAAAAAGAGAACTTCTAATTTCTAAGAAAATCACAGGGTGATCAAATACTTATTGACCTCACTGTATATATAAATATATTACACAGTCCATTACAGACTACATCTGGGCTGTCTGAAGTGTGACTGACACAGCTGTAAAAATTATATGTTTTTTGAGCACTAGCAATCCATTCAGTTAATTAAATGAAGGCCAAAGGTGCCCAATATCAATAACTCTGCCACATGTTGTCAATTTGACTATCATCTGCTCTCTTTCTTTGCGCTCTGGTGCTTTTAGCAGATATAATGTCTTTACAATGTTCTCAAATATAGCTCTCATGGTTCCCATGGCGGCATCTGGGATTGTGGCCAGTGACTGGTTAGGGACAGATGTTTTCACATGCCTTCATTCCATTACAGTGCCCTTTAAATAAAAAATAAATAGCACACACAAACACACACACACACACACACACACACACATATATATATATATATACGTAAAGCACAACATTTTTCATAGCTGCCTTAATCATATATACATTTGTGACTGACACAGCTGTAAAAAGCAGAAGGTTGGTACAATCTAAATTTAGGAAGATCAAAGCTGTTATAAACCACACTATTTGAAAGGGTTTGGCATCATGCAATATGTGGATGAAATACATGTATTATTCATTTTTTCTTGGCCAAAATGTGTTTTGTGACATGTTGAATTATAAAATGTAATTTAAACAATTTCAAAACATTTAATTTCACAATTTTGTTTTGCATGACGCATGGAAATGAAAAGTGCACAAGTGAAACAGCATTTTAGCCCATATTTAGTCTGCAAAATTAGGTTACACTTTGAACCCCATAGTTAACAGTGATGATTTTAATCACAGGTTTATTATAATCAGAAGTAAGTGGATTATACAATAATGGATTTGTGAATTTAAAAATACATATCAGAAATCAACTTTATACTTGTCCTCATTTGGTCAGGCTTTTCATGCATCAAATTCTGCATAACCAGACTATCCTATCTTACAGTTCATCCAAAAATTAAAATTGCCTGATGATTTATTCACCCTCAAGTCTTCCTAGATGTGACTTTTTTATTTCAGACAAATACAATCTGGATTATGTTAAAAAATGTCCTGGCTCACTGTAAAAATGCTACAAAAGGTAAGTTTTTAAGGTAAGTGGTTGCAAACAATTTATTGTTTCCACCCAAGTGATACATAAATCATAAAAAGGCCAGGGGATTAAATTACATTAAGCATTGCATTAGAGTAAGAAAATATTCTATATTTACAGTAAATCTTTATATACTGTACCCTAATCTCTAGTTTTGTTACATGGCAAACTTATTTATTTAGTTTTCAGATGATGTACTGTATAAATCTCGGAAAAATTTACCCTTAAATACAAAAAAGAAATTACCCTTATGACTGGTTTTGTGGTCCACATGGCATTAATATTTTCATGTGTTTGTGAAGTTAACCTCACATGGATATAGAGATCCTGTATATAGTTTATGAAGCAAATGCAACAAAGCTATGACATCATCTCAAGCGAGTATCGACACCAACAGTTTGATGATCAACTGTTCAGCCAATGACCGAGCAGCTGTCCATTAAAACCAACTTGAAAAGGATTTATGCTAATGATTGTTTTGGCAAAGCCAACTTAATTTCAACTAAATCCTCATGTGGTGTCACTGCAGAAATCCTGATTAGTTTATAGAGGATTTGACACAGGAAGTAAGTCTGAACAGCACAGGCCTCAGATCCTGGAAATCTCCCCGGCTGTTTGTTGTGTTCTGAATGAAACAGAATGGCAAACGTTTATGCTTCATAACCAGCAAGGCCCAGAGTTCCCAGTGGAGCTGGTGTGTCACTAATGGAATATCTCACAGCCTGACGCTCTTCTGACTAGCCAGGCTCAGCTGAGAGAATAACTGATGGGGTAAGGCCAGTCCCCTGCTCATCCTGCTCACTGACAGCTAAGGCACTGCACTGGGCTCGCTCGCTTTGTTTTCCTCCACCGGGAGATGAATGTTTTGTGCTGGAGAAAAGAAAGAATGTGTGCTGAATATTCCAACACTGCATGTTCTAGAAGCACGGACAGTGCAGAAAACATAGCTGCAACGCATGAACATGCGAAAGCTGCTTTGCTGAGGTTGGTTTAAATGCTTAGTTTCATGATGATAACAAAATAATGTTCATATATAAATATATTACATGGATGCATCAATGCTAAAATTCTGGCTGATACAGATAAGCTAATAATTAGTTTCATGTTTTGGTTGATAAACACACTAACTTGCAACTTGCAAGCTAGTTTCTTAGCAATACGTGCCGTTTAGACTAAATGAAAATAATAGTGGATTCTATTTACCCTAAGTGCAAATAGCAATGAATTTTCTGCTATTTATTGTAAGTTAGTGGCAATTATCTAGTACATTATAAAACAGTATGCAATAATAACGTATTGACAGCAAATTAAATTAAACGGTGCCACCTTATTGGGACAATAAACACATTTACCCAATATTTTATTTTAACTTTTTGATTATTTTCTTAATCGGTATTGAAAATAAATGCCTTTGTGATATGAGATTTGAAAAGGGAAACACTTTATTGTGTATGCCACTAGCTGTTGTTAAATATTTGCTGTGTGGGTGAAGTTGACAACAAGGCAGGTTATTTGACGACAATACAGTAGTAACCCAACTGTAAAAATAGGAGAAAAAAAATAGTCTCTGCAGGAGTGTGTCTGAAGTCTGGGCTATATGGTATTCAAAAGAGCTGGTGCCCATTGAGAATAGTAAAACATTTGGTATAGTCAGTAAATTAGCTCCAGAGGACCGTGGTGTGTCTCCAGCAGAGTTTTCTGGTGTAAGGCTGAGACAAGTTTTAAAAGCCCCCTCATTCATATTTTTGAAAGCAGTGAGGACTTTTAAATATATTAAAGCAATTCAAGCAGGTACTGATTCAAAATTGAAATACAGAAATCTTTTCTGATGCTGATAGCCTAACAATATTATGCTTTGTCTCTCTGTCATTAGTCTAAACCTCAAATGGCACACTCACAGACCTCGCCGTCTGCTCACTGACCTTGTGACGCATACTGCACACAAAACTGGCAAGCTCTATGTGGCACTACTAATCTGATTGGCTGACTTCAGTGCAATTTCTGGTGGTCCAGGTGCACCAGTCCACCTGGAAACGAAGTTGTGTTTACAAGACTTACAAAGAGCTCTTACGAAAGAGAATTAATTACGAAAATGTGCCAAAATTTGCCAGGTTTCTGGTATCAAATCTAAAAGGATGTTAACAGTTTTGCAGCCAAATATCTTGAGAAAATATCACTATTTTACATGTTGTCATTGGTGTACGTGCAAATGTGCAAAATGTGACTTGTACACAAAAAAAACAACATATTTTTAGAAAAAGATCTACCACTAACTCCACCACTAAACATAACCGCCTGCAGATCAAAGAATACAATAGTGCAAATAGAAATTAATTAGTGACCATAATGTGAAATAGTAAGTAATTGTTGTGAGATTGTTGAAGATTTGATTTGAACTGACAAATAAAGTAGATATATCTACAAGCTTAACTAGCAACCTGTAACCTCTCGAACAGAATACATTTTCTCTCATTTGCATGTCCCCCGTCACGTCTGTCTCATCATTAGTCTTTTTCTTTCTGACTGGTCAGAAATTCAAAGTCAAGTTGGACTGCATTAGCAACCATGCAGCATCAGGGGCTGGGTGACATATTCATAGAAATGTGGTTTGCTCATGCTGTTCAGACTTTAAAGTCGGCATGAAGGTTGTACGGTAACACTTTATATTAGGGGACACATATTTACTATTAACTAAAAGTTATACTCAATAAAACCATAATTTTGCTGTCTTTAGTTGTTATATTAGCATAAAGTAGGGGTATCTAAACTAAAAAATGGTCATATAGAAGAAGGCATCAATTTGTAAGTACAAATAACCAGCAATATAGTATACTATGCATGCTAATAAGCAAAGTTAATAGTGAATGATATTCCACAATCTGAATTGTTGCTTAAAATTACCTTTCTAAATGCATGTTATTGATGTTATAGTGAACAAAATGCATGTGTAATTTTTTTTAACTTATTTACACTTATTCACTATTAATTACAACTTAATAAAACATGATTTAAAAAAAAAAAAAAGTTATGTGTTTTTGCAAATAAACTCTTCATATGTTGGTTTTGTATTTGTTTATTGATTAAAGTTAAATGATGACAACTATATTATTTGGAAATCAATATATAGAGTGATTTGTTCTATTTCCATAGCAGCAAACACAAGTCTAGTTGATTCTAGTCCACTGCAATACATTTTGCAGCTGTGTTTGTCAGTGAAGGTAGTTCGTCAAAAAGAGCAATTTTAAAGAAAGCTATACTATCGAGATTTGAAACCATGCCATCGTTTTGAAATGATTAGCTGTCTACATTATAGCATACTGACCTTTTATTTCATCAACCTTTTGGCTAAACACACAATGACTCAGCACCACCTATTCTTTTCTCTCACAACATCTATAAATATAAATATTCCTCACAGACCCTCACTTTGCCATTTGATAGAAGCTGAAGACAGGCCAGGTCAGGACCTGACACTCCTACAGTGACACTATCTGCCCATGGTAGGAAGTGAGGCATGATTGTGGCAAGGGCAGGATGCAAAGAAATGCACCAAAGGAGTGAACATGAAAAATTCATCATTCTAAACCTGTGCCAAACCATGCCTGCCCTTTCATGCTCTTCAACAAAATGAGTGTCACAGTGAGTATTAAAAAAAAGCACCATCTTCTCACTCCCTTTAATATTTATAAAACCGGACTGCTACAGTTATTCTCAGGAGGGTTTTGGTTGGTCATTTTCAAATAGAATCCCCCGTAAAATTTTAATAAATATAGCTACTGGTTACCTTATCAATAGCAAGCCTTCATTTTCCTCTTTTTTCTTTTAAAATATATTTCTAAATTCCCCCGTTTGCTCTTTCTGTCTGTCTCTCTTTTTTCTCTCTCTGGTCTTCATTAATGATGTTTCTGACTGGCTCTTGTCTGTCATTGCACTGAAGGGTCCTTGCTAGTGTATTTGATTTTTAATAGGCGAAGGGCACAGCTTCAGAGACCATCTCTGACCATCCCATGCAACACAGTCTCTCTCCAAGACGTCACATTTATATTTACAAATATGTAGGGGTGTGATTTTTCAATGTAAACAGTCAAAACAGTTTTATTTAAATTATATTATTTACACATTTATGAGCACGTAACCCAACCCCTGCCCTAAACCTACCATCTGTCAATAAAACACAAGATATAGCAGGCAGATACAACCACCGTCATCATTTATTTGAAAGATATTAATATTCCAAGTTTTTTTCCTGCAATCTGTGAGCTATTTCAAACAACGATGCTATACGAATCCTTACGTCAGTGTTGGTTGTAAAAAGCCATTGGCTCTTGCGTGTCTCGTGAATGATTGCGTCATGCTGTTGTGAAATATTATTGGCTCTTGTGTGACGGGAGTAAGTTTTCTGAATGAGATGACAGCGCGTTAACAGAGTGGGATCATTTTTAGTGATTAAAACCTTGTGTTTTACTCCCTTCTTGCATAAAGACTTCGTATGGCTTTAGAATACCTGGAATGTGACACGACTTGTTTGTAATGTATTTATTTATGATTAGTTAGTGCAATAAATACCTGTAACTGCATTTGCCTGTCTGTGTTTATATTGTTCAGGTGGCTAGGTTTGAGGTAGGGGTGGGGTGTGGTGCTCCAATAAAATAAAAAATATATGTAAGAAATGTATATATGCATGCAAACCATTACATTAAGCAAAACAACTTAAAGCAATGGAGGACCCTTCACGTCGAAAAGCGACTAAAAAGGGGTACCTTGAGATTTAAAAAGTGATGCAAAAAGGTCTTGACCAAGTGTCAAAATGTGACGAGTTGGATTGAGGCTGCTATATGACAATATTTGCTTTCTGCTGGATCCGTTTCTTCCAGATATTGAGGTTAGAAACGGCTCACATAGACAGGGTGACCATATTTTTCTGTTTCTCCAGAGACGGTTCCTAACTGAAGCTGTCCTTGGAATTTCTTCCTTTTTTAAGTTTTTAAATCAAAAAATAATAATTACTTTTTTACAGTCTTTAACAGAAGATGATTAAAATGATCTTTGAACCTTTCAGAATATTTTTTTAAACACACACATACACACGTCGGTCTCCCTACCTCCCCAGTAATATATACAGTTATTTACAGGACAGCAAACAAATCCAATGAGGGGAATCTAGAATCAAAGTCTAACAGCCAGAGGTCAGAACAGTACAAAGACACAAGTGGAGGCTAAGAGCACTAACAATAGTCAAACGAACTCAAACTGTAACACACTCAAATGTACACACCGATTTTCAGTCTTTCTAACACAGGTAAGTAACTAACAGCAATGGCAGCATAGCACAGCAAATGAGCAAAAAGCTCCTGCTGGAAGTGAGGGTGGAGTCTTTATAGGTAGCCGGGAGTCAGCTGACCAGACAGTGTGTGTCCAGTGGACCTCAATTTAGTTCCCCACGTGACACAAGTCCACAGGTGTGCATTCAGGTTTAAGTCCCCACCAGAATAGAAAAACAGGTACACACACACACACAAAGCAAGGCTTAAGGGTGAACCATTAAGAAACTGAACCATTAGTTCCATAACTAATATTAAACCTCTCTTTTGTTTAGTTATAAGTACGATACTTGCATTGCCTCTTTGGTGAGGGTCCGATGCAGTCTCGAAGTCTGGATGGTGACAAGGTAATCACGTCCTCCTGGTTTGAAGAGTGATGTATTCCCAAAAGGTGTCCTGACTCTGGTGATTGGTAGATAAAAGAAGAGCTGGAAGAGAGATCTGTCACGATCCGTGGATCTTAGGTAAATGAAGGTCTGGCTCAGAGGTTAGTTGTTGCCGTGGAGCTAACTTCTCATCTCAGTCTCTGCAGCTCGTGCTGCATCGACTCCAAGGGCCTTGGTCAGGAGACCAGAGAGAAATGCTGGCGTTCCGGCATCCAGAAAAGTAGAAAGAGAAAAGAGGAAGTGTGTTTCTGGTGTGAAGGCTTTTGTAACAGACACTCGTATTGGCAGTTTAAGTTACCTCTTAGGTTGATGGTACTAAAGATTGTTAACATTTGTTAAATCTAACAAATAGTTTGTGCCCGATTGGATCAAATGCTACAACAGTGTCATATTTTGTCCTACATTCCGCAGTTACCGGAATTGTTCCACTTAATTATTAATAGATGTTTACGATTGCAGAAAGCTGCTTCACCTTAGATCATCATAGATGATCGCAGAAGTCTCATTTGTAAACTACACTGCATTAGTATTTGTCTAGTGCACAGAAAATGAGTGATCACTTGTTGATCAGATTCAGAGTGAAGAGAATCACTGTACTGTTGCGGTGGGCTGCAGGGGGCTCCTTGTAGGATGGATGTTTTTGTTTACTGCTTCACTGAGTGTTTACACTGACTTGTGTTTTTTTTGTCCTGGGTTTTTTACACTTACACACGAAGAACTTTTTCTTTCGGTCTCACACACACTTACAGAGCTTGCTGAGGTATATTCAAGCTTGGCCGAAAATTGTTTTTGTTACACACTTTAATTGGGACGGAGGTAACAGGCTCCAAGGATTGCTGGAGGAAGCGGTCAGTTGGCTTTTCCCTCTGCAGGGTCACACTACTCTGACAGAATGACCTACAAAACAGCATGTTTCTGTACAACCACTTCCTGTGTCATTTATACACCACTGAACCCCACTTGAGCGAGGAGAAGATGCTTTAGTTTTACAGATAAGATCTCTGTCATATCCTACAGCTATAAGTGAAACCCAAATTTTAATGTTGCACTGTTAAACATTTGACATTTTGACATAAAATGATGTATTAAGAATGTCAAGAGAGGTAAATAATTTCAACTATTTTGTTTTGCTTTGTTTATTTTGTATTTAATAGGGAAAATCAACTTTTTCTCGGTCACTCAAGGTTCTCATTTATAGTTTTAAAGCATCAATACAACAAATGTGGTGCAATGAAAAAGAAAAAGAATAATTAATATTAATGGCAGTAAAAATATTTATAGACAAAAACAACAGCCACAAATATATTTCCCTTCCACAAAAAAATGACTCCACAATGAAATGAGATGCTACTCATTGAGTCTGTTATTCCCCCACAGAATTAATTGTTTTTGTCTAAAGTAAATCATTGTAATACAGGCCACTTTATATTAATGATAATGCTAATTTTATTCAGAAGTATATGAGTTAGAAGAAACTCATTTCTGGTTTCGTGTCAATGAAGGGGTACTTGAACCTTGGTGATGGGGCCGTGGGGTACCTAAGATTTGAAAGGTTGAAAAACACTTTTATTTCACATATACGGATAGAATTTTAAATGCTTTTGATGAGCTGTAGTAACGTAAAAATGTTTTTTTTTAGAAATAAAGATCCCACTTTATGTTGGCCTTAACTTTGCTGTATGTACTTAAATTTAAATGAATCATTTGGTACAGCTCAAAGTTTTTACATTGTAGGCTGTTTAATATATATATATATATATACAAATAAATATAAATGTAATTACACTTATTACAAATAATTTATGTAATTACATTTATAATTACACTGTTGACTTTCACACAAAGAAATCAAATCAGAATAATTTAAGATTCTTTACTGAAATTGGACAGAATCACTGTTTTATGGCAGATCAGAGTTGGTCTGTGCTGAATATTAAAATCTATCTAAAATCCTATTAATAAGCACAGTAACAAGATCAGCAGTTTAAGACATTAACTTGTAAGCATAAAACACAAGATACTTCTCTTTTAATTATAAATATGGCTTTATTGGATAAACCTAAGACACATAAACTAAACTAATACATAAACACACACATTCGTACGAGTTGCAGCAAGAGAGAAAGTGAGGAAAGAGATGAGTTTAAGAGAATGAAAATGTGAAATCCCAATTTTACAGCAATAGGTTCTATTGCATCGACTTAAACAACCATCAATCAAAAGATTAACGCTTGCACTGAATTTGTCAATGAGGTTAAAATTTGTATCAAACGACTGAGGGTCTGGAATTCATAGTGGCTTTCTTTGGTCAAGGCCCGCCCATAAGGCCGTTTGACTGACATGTCAAACAACCAATCACAGTTTGTTTCATTCAGCGCCACGCTTTGGGGCGTGGAAATGTCCCCACAACGACAAAACGGCGTGCAACAAGTCAGTCAGCATAGAAAATCCTGATGAGATGCTCACGGTAAACATCTGTTTGAAGCATATCTCTCTACTTTTTAACACCCACAAGCAATTCTGGAGAACCGAACACAGTACTGAATTGGCCAGCTGCTGAATTTGCCAGCAAACGCGGCTGATATTGTCACAACCCAGACCTCCGTGGCGCTCTTCGACCGTCATCAGCGGGAACCTTCGCCGGAATATTAGGTTCTTTTTTTATTCCTAAATATTAGGAATATTTGACCTGTGGTACCTCTTGACGTCTGCTACAGGTGTCGCTCGTTACAAATGCTATTTAAGCGGCATGATTATCTCAACTAGTCGCAAAGTTTTGTTCTAGTCGACATCACCGAGCGTTTACCCTTGTGGATTATTGGACTGTTTATTTGGATATTACCTGGACTGCCTTTTGACTCTGATTAAGTTGGCTTGAAAAAGCCAACTTACTGATATACTATTTAAACTTATTATTAAGTTGGCTTGAAAAAGCCAACTTACTGATATACTATTTAAACTTATTATTATTATTATTCTGAGCCAAATTTTAAACACTATCTCCTCCTAGAGCTTTTAAGCTAGAACCACCAAACTCGGCCCAGACCTTCAGACTGGTCTGACTC
>JAUMHR010000072.1:9500101-9527513 GCA_032361145.1 Enteromius fasciolatus | reverse complement strand
GAATATAAAAATCATTTATAAAACATAATGAATAGTCTAGACATTTCAATAATCGAGAATCAATTTAGAATACTGTAATAATTCGGCAGTCAGTGCTGGCAGCCGGGTGCATTATGGGTATTTCTTGAGAGTTTACTTATTTTTGTTGCATTTAAGCAAGACAGTTTTTGTATTAGTGGTGTTATGTGCGTTTATGTTCAAGTTAGTTTGGGTGGGTTTGGTTCATTTGCAACCCTGTTATATAAAAGTTTAACTGTTACCGTCTTGGAGAGAGAAGTGTAAGCAGCGCTGAAAACAGGTTTTGTTCAGTGAGTAATACCTTGTTGAATTGCCACTGTGTCACATCATGAATTCATTAGAGTTGTTAATATATATTTATGTCATGACTTTACTTGGTGGGGCACATCAATACTAATTCTTCATTAATTACTTATAAAAAAAACATGAATTCATGACTTGTTAACATCCTTAAAAAGTTATCAGTTACGCATTTTTTATACATATTCAGCTCATCTAAATCAGATATTATTAAGAAGTGGAAGAGCAGAGATCCTATGGCTGTATTTGGATGGAGAAGTAACTAAACAGTAGGAGGAAAGTTGACATTTTGAAGAGGCAATAGTGGCCCAAAAGAAGAGCAAGAGCACAGGAGAAACATCTGACTTCAGTGCATTATTAATGTATAATGACAGTAAAACAATTTATAACATAACCAAAAAGATGATCATCTTCTCTATGATTTTAATTTGGAAAATTGTGTCAGGTTAATTATAATGAAAACATTATTATAGCAGCGGTGGAATCACTCAAAACAGGATTAGATGAACTTGTTAATTATGAACGCATTATTGTTTGTTGGATGAGTTAGGTTAAATGTAAATACTGCAAGAAGTACTGCAATGTCATTCATTGATGTTTGTGACAGCTGCAGGTGGCAGATCTATAAACAATTTTGTGCCATTAAACATGTTTGATTTAGTTTACCACAAATTGTTAATTAATTAACTAACATGCAGTAACTAACATGTAATTAATGTGGCGTTATTCATGCAGTAATTCATGTGAGTCATGTCATAGTTAAGTTAACTCATCATTAGTTTACAGTCAAGTAATAGTTAATTAATGTATTAGTACATGATAATTCATGCACTGTTATTGTAAAGTGTTACCTGTAAGTGTCATTCAGTCTTTGCAACTTTACAACAAGAAGCAGTCAGAGCAAATTATATTCTAAACCTCCTGTGCTAGGAGATTTTTAATTGATATTGCAAAGTGCAAAAGACAAATGTGGTTTATTCAAAGGGTTAATCACATGTTTTCAGCATGTTTATGTGATGGCGTGAGACGGAGAGAGTTGAAATTCTGTAGGTGTCTGCAGCTGTCTTGTTTTTCAGAAGACCTTCACATTTCAGAGCATAAAAGTTTCATTGCTCTCACTCAAAGCAGTGTTTCTCATGGATTATTTATCAAATGGGGAGTGGCTGTTTATCATACAGCTAATCCGGCTCAGCACAGGTACAGGCTAACGGTTGTCTGCACACTCATCACCCGCAATAAATCTCTGAGCTCGTAAGCCACAGCAGGAAAGACATGTCTCATTCGTTTGACTCCTGCTGGGAGGTCCAGAGAGGCAATGCAGTCGGGTACTTTATTTGTTTAGCTACAACAAGATCTGAAGAAGGCAAATTGCATAGAGGACTGCATTTTAATCCCAAATCACACAAAAATTGTTTTTTGTTTGTCAGGGATGTGTTTTACAAACCCACATGATACAGTATATTTGTAAGAAGGCTGTTGATAATAACAATAGTTCATATTTGCACACATTGCTTTATTATAACGTGCTGTATGATATCTATTTATGCTATTCAGAAAGATTAAAAGGACACTTAGGGGTGTTTCTTATGAATGAGCTATATTAGTTTCATAGTGCCACTGATTCGCACATGCTGTCTGACTTGTACTAGTGGCATATTCACAAAAGGGTTTATGCAAATGTGTTAACTGTGAAAAACCTGGTAATTTAATGCACTTAATGTGACACAATCTTTATTATACAGGAACTGAGATTATATTACTGTAATAGTATTATTATAATATTATTTCTAAAGTCCCCTGAGCTTATTTTCATTACAATCGATTGTGAAACAAAAGATCAATACGATACAGTTAATAGTTTCTAAACTGCAAAATATACACTTTGCACCTTCTATATGTTACTATTTATCATGTGACTTTATCATCACCACCTGCATTTGTTCAGCATTGTATGAGTGTATTTCAAAACACAAAACTGATTTCAGTATTTCATTGAGTTGGTATATTAACATTATATCAGTTAAAGAAATTAAGGTATTTAAGTAAAAGGTTGCTACCAAATATTTTTTAATGGTAGATTTCCAGCAACCACAGCTGCAGTTTTTTACTGTACGCACATTTTCCAGTTTCTTTTTTTACAGTGCTAACCCTAACCTATACTACCAACAACTTTATTTCTCCATTTAATTTGATTCAAGAGTTCACGCTTCCTTGTAATAATAATAAATAAGCAAATTTGGCGAGCTGTCTGGGGAGCGATCCGGTAGTACGGTGAACTCCGAACCCTAAAGGATGAACCCTAGCGTTGGTAAGAGTTTGGCGTTAGGCTCGTTCCCCCTCTGGAGGCGTGAAAATAGAAATGAGTGGTGGAGAAGGGGAGGGGGAGGGATGCATAAAGCGAGATGAAAGGAAAATAAAAGATGGGAGAATTTATAGTGAAGGGGAAGTGATGTGATTGGTGCGAATGAAGGATGATTAGGATTACCAGCTGCCAGCTGTGTGTGATTACTCGTTCGCGATTCCTCTCGAAACCATGTTATTTGCAAAACATTTACTTTATTGTCATTCACAGTGTTTCATGTGATGTTTATTAACAGCGGTTAATAAAGAGAACTGCGTACATCAGAAGGACATTTTAGCCGGATCTACTTCTGTCTGTTTATGTCTATGATGAATCACGCAGGTACCTACCCAAATCAGTCTAAATAGTCCAAATTTACACACTTATTATAGGTGTACTGTAGTGATTCAATACAAACCAAAAACACGGTTTGGAAGATTGGTTCATGGTGGACTGACTTCTATACATTTCATAAATTCTTAACACAAAAAAGTTACGAACTGCAGCTCGACTTTTTTTTGTTTTTAAAGAACCTTTCTCATTTTTAGCAGAGATCATCATCATCACGTTTTACTCTCTATTCGATGATAGTTTCCTGTCTTGTAAACCTTCTTCTTGTGTTATCCTCTCTTTCTCTTTCATCATCTGCTCTCATTTGTTGGTTATCGGACTAATTTCTATTTTACTATACAGTATTTAATACTTACATTGCTCTCTTTTCTTTTTCAGTCTTTGCACTCTAATCTGCCATCTCATTTCCTTTTACTCCCACATGATCTGGTATCGCAATGTAACATTCAATCACATTATCTGAATCCTCTAGCATTTGTAAAATTTCTATCAAGATGTCTGCTTTATCATGTTCACACATGAAATTCTGGAGGCACTGAAATGACCCTAAGCTGAAGGTCTGCTGACACCTCACGACTACAGCTTCATATTTAATGAGAAGAGGGTTGTTTTTGTTCTTCTCTAAACCCCATGTTCTGTTGGTAATTCAACTGACATGTTCCTTCACTCTCAGTGGTCACCACTTTTAACAACCATCACTGTCTTGGGCGCAAATTAACACTTGGTGCTTTTGTTGAGCAGAATAAATGCAAATGTCTGTCCAGTCATATTTAAGCACATGGTTTTCACTGTCAGCCTTACTTTTCTTTCTATCTGACAATTTTGTACAGGCCATTTTCGTAGCTTTCAGACAGCTATTTTGCTAACAGCACTCGGCAACATAAATTAGCTACCTGAGATATGCCAGTTTATTTATTTCTTTCGGTTTCTTTCATTTAACACTCTAGTAGCTATTATTTTTAAGGGCCATTCACACTATTTGATTCACATATGCTTACAAAATCACTTAGTCTCTGTCAAGATTTAATTGTCCTTCAGTCAGAATCTAGAGAGTCCACCTACAGAGTATGTCTAGTATAGTGAAACATAGTTGCACTGGACCTAGAAAAAGTCTCTGGAGACTTTTTACATTTTTTTTAAATTGTTTGTTTTACACATTCACGAAATAACAAACACTTCTTTATTATGTATTGGGTTTGTGGCTTGTGTATCAATTGCATGCTGACCAGTGCAACTACTTTAAATAATGCCTTCAAAAAGTTATTTGCAGTTTACAAAACACACCCTTGCAAGATTTTCCAGCGGCACTTGAAACTTGATGGAGTTTTTAAAAAATGTGATCTGACAGCCGCCATATTTCTTGCTTTCTCCACCTCTCACCTGTGGGCATTGATATTCCCTCCATCTCTTCTAAGCCGCAGTATTCCGCCTGCCTCTCAATCTCTCCGTCTGGCAAATATTGATCTAGCAAAATGACTTCTCAAGGTTAGGGTTCTAGTTTGTGTGCTACAGTAGATAAGACGAGGGGCTTGTTATTTGCCGCCTGCACTACTGAAGTCACGGGTGGAAGTCTTAGGTTTGCAAAAATCAGGTGTAAAATATTTTCCATCATGAATTGTGTACTGGTATGTGGTTTTGTTTTATCATTTTGTCCTATATATATATATAGGAAGTCATGCTGCATCTGTATCTCTCCTAAATCTTGAGGGATTTGTTTTGATATGAAGGGAGCTCTGTTTCCACCCCAATTCTGCAGCTTTTTCGTGAACTCATTTATTTGACTAATGGCTTCATATTAGCAAGACACTAAAGCATCAGTATCATCTTTGGCTGCTGTGTTGTGTTCATATTTTGCTGCTATAATTAGGACTCATGGTTTGCATGTCATTGAAATTACTGGGATTTTTTCCCCCCAGACCACAAAAGTGTCAATCATTTCTTCTTCTTCTTCTTCAAAAAAAGGGATATTAATAAAACATCTGCAATCCTTTTGAGAATGTGTTGATGATGCAAAGGCATTCTCAATCTGGAATCATTTTCAGAGTAATTACCTTCTATTCACAGATTTGCCCTGGTCCCAAAGCTTTCATCATTCAATTGAGATAGATACGATTGAATGTTAATTTGCATTCAAAACATCTGCCTTGCACTGTCTTTTTGTTCATGTTTGAGTCCATCAATTCCTATCTTTTTGTTTTAACCTCATATAAACTCATATAAAAATAATAATAAGAATTTATCATCCATCACAGATGCGTTTGTATGTTATAAGACATTTCTGCAAGCAAACAAGCCTTGAAAAAGACATATAAAACAAGCTTTGAATGAATAGTGAAATCTGTATAGAGTTGGTTACAGTTCACATTACAAATGCTGCGTTTGTTGCTCACATCGATAAATTGATCTGGAGTAAGCTGCAATATTACCATGCTTTTAGCAATGCCAGCCAGATGAGGCCTTTTGATCATTAATATGATTAACATTTTAGCCCATATTAAGCTAGAAGTTGAGCCAAACATTTCAGACTATGCTGTAAAACCGCATCTCCCCACAAATTATGCATAGTATAAAAATGAGCCTGCATTCTGTTTTCAGGGCTTTTACCATTTCATGGGTGCTAGGACTCAAAACATACTTTTATGGCTTTTAAAAAGCCTGAGATGAAAAGAATCATCCAGACATGGACGAAGATGTAAGTGAAACCATGCACAAGCTAAATGATAAAGTGCATATAAATCTTTACAAGCTTCTAAAAATTGTACATACAGTCAACCTCATTGCCAGGTGGAAATATGTTGTGTGGCGTGTGCTGAGATGTGTATCTTTTAACAATGTGTTCAACTGTCTTCTGCCTTTGCAGGGTCAGTCATGGCATCCACATGGTGCCCTAGATCTTGTTGACACAGCTGACAGGAGGAACAGGGAGGGCATTGCCAGTCTGTTCACCTGACAAACAACTCAAGGGCCTGAGCACTTGAAATCCGGTGTGTTCATGTAGCATTAAGGACTCTGGGCACTGCCGTAACCTTTTTTTTTTAGCTTGACATTGGAGATATTTGGCAAGTGTTATCCCTGTAACATACTGAATGTAAACCCTGGCCTGCAGTGATCTGATGTGAGGGGCATAAACCAGCTGGTGGAAAATATTAGGGCTACTGCTGTTCAGAATTTCCAGCTGGTTGTGTTTGTGGTTATGTTCATTAGTGGAAATAAGAAGCAAGACTTTGTTTTGACTAAGCGCACACCAAGAGGATTCTGAAAATCAATAGTCATGTAGAGTTTATCTGAAAACAAACTGTATAATTAATGTGTCCATTGATTTGCTCTGCAGGGGAATGTCAGTTGTTGATCATTATTCTTAACCAGACATCCCAACCTGCAAAAACCCATTTCAGGGAGAGGTGCCCCCATAAGTATTTTTACACATGAATTTTAAAAGAATTGAACTTTTCAAATCAAACTGATAACTTCGTCCCCGAGAAAAGAAATACAAGCCCGCCCACACTGACAGCTGATTGGCATATTTTGCGGAGTAAACCAGTCAGGATGCTATCTGTCTAGCACACGATATGAATAGACACTGTTCCACATGCACGCACGATCTTTCACTTCTCTCTGGTTCACTCTGTTGTGTGCGCGCATTCTAAGACGCGCCTTATAAGATGGACGATGTAGACATTAATGCCTTGTGCGCATGCTCTTGGTCTAGATTCCGGCATATTTTATCCAATTCGCTGGCATTAGGGAGCCACTATCAATATACGGGGGACTTCCGCAACCTCCGGGAGATTCGGGATGTCTAATAGTATTTGAGGTAGATGGAACATTATTTTGAAGATGAAACCTGGGGTCAATGAACAACGCCGCAAGAAATCCCTTCATCTTTTATGACTATCCCCTTAATATTCTGAATATAGTTTTAATAAAACAGGTTAAACGTTTGTTTGATTGACAGAACTGCCCTCTAGTACAAATATATCACTCTTTATCGATCAGTCTGTCTGTTAGACATTGAGTATCCTGAATGAATTCTTGGTTAATGCTAATTCAAAAGCTTGGGGTCAGCATGATTGTATAATGCTTTTGAAAGTCTCTTATGCTCACTAGGGCTGAACTATTCTAGCTTTTTTTTATTTTTTATAATTTCAGTATATTTTTAAAATGTAATTTACTCATGTTCAATTTTGAACAGCCATTCATCCAGGCATTTTAATATTTTTTTTAATAGTTTCTATTTTTGCTTTTGTAAACATGATTTCTATTCTTTTTATGAATAGAAAGTCTAAATAACAGCATTCATTTAAAATATTTTGCAACATTGTATAATGCATTTACTGTCACTTTTAATCAGCCTGTTTAATAAGCTCTGAATAAGCTTTTTCAAAAAAAGGCCCCAACAATTAAAATGTAATACATTCCAAGTTTTATGAATTAACTTGAAATTGTATCATGCTTTTATAAATGAACCTATTTTAATAGATGTAGTTTATTGTGAGTTGAACCTTACTGTACCTTATTTTAGTTTAAAAAAAAAGAATCATACAAATAAACACTAAATGAATGAAAATATTTTATGCAAAAGAGTTTATTTTATAACCAAAAGAATCTCAAACACCATGGTGATTTTCTTCCAACATGTTAAAATCACTACTGGTTTCAGAAACATGATAAATTTAGTTTTCTACAACATATTTAATATTGATATGTTTATATATTTTGCTCTCAGTTTAGAGTACACTATATAAAAAGACTCAAATGCAGCACGCAGAATTTCAGGTACATATAATGTACATATTTTTTTTATACTTATTTGATATTAAAGGCGAGTGTTTTATATGCCGTTCTACAGATGATTTTGCTCACGTGGCTGTCAAAGGCTAAGACAACTTCAGCCTCCATACACACTGAGATTATACGATGAAGAGCTGCTACCAAAACTTTGTTCCCTGGGATCGTTACGTGAGCGGTGCCTCCACAAACCTGCAGTTTCTTTGATTTATTTCTCTTTAAAGCTTTTAATATTAAACAAAAAGATCAAAGATTTACAGATTTTGTTTCTCTTTCACTTGTTTTCACCCCATCTCAAATGAAAATCTTTAAACGTGGCACTTAGAAAACATCCACAAGGAATTCTCATTTTTATTTTAGAACAAAATTTACAAAGCCATTCAAACAGTCTGTATTGTAGGTAATTACTTCTTTTAAACTCAACTTCAAAAAAATCATGAATATTCAAAATACACTTTGACTTCACTGCTGTCTCTCGTTATATACAAATATGTACAGGCAAGGAAAGTCAGCGTCTCACAGTCCTATTTATCTGTACTGAAAAAAAGGGAGATCTCCATAGCTGTTTGTACTGTATGTGTGTAATTGTATAAATGCAACCAGACCTGGTCCAAACCCACTTTTTTGTGATTGGCTGCTTGGCAAGAAGTCTTTAGAACGCTCAGACCGCTCGGCTCAAATAGAGGTCCCATGGCTTGGATCAATGGCTTCTGGGATGGGTCCCCCGGGCACTGCCTGGTAAGAGATGGGCATAGGTGTCTTTACGGGGCTCTGGCGGAAAAGGCCTCCGTTGGGCGCCCGGTGTTTGCAACGCATGGAGGGTGGCAGAGTGGAACTGCTGAGAGGGAGGGGAAGGCTCCGTCCGGGCACGCGGCCGACCCCAGGACCCTCCTGGAGGAAGGAAGTCACGGACAGGCCCCCAGGGGGGAAATCTCTCATGACTTCCTGGGAGCTCTGCTGTGGCCGCATGCTGCCCATGTCCAGGGCAGAGATCTCCAGAGACTGACCTGGCAGCTGCTTGTGCGCCAGATCGTCCTCCATCAGCCCACCCAAACGATGGTGAACCTGCTCCAGATTCACCTCTTTGTCCTGGGAACGACAAAAGAAAGGGGGAGAGATTGAGCCCGAGTCCGAGGCGAGGGGAAAGATGAATTGATTTTTGGGGTGGAAAACGGCAAGAAAGAAAGAAAGAAGCGAGAAATAAAAAGTGGACGGGCACTGGAGCAAGAACAGATGTGAATGAAAAAACATGGAAGTGCGTGCAATCGTTCAGAAATGAGCAGAAGGTGTTTACCAGGGGATCCAACAATCACATCGGCTCTGATTAATGATACCAATTACGCAACGTACTACTGACAGCGCCGAATAATCTCATAAAAATCAAATCAAATCCATCTCTTCTCCCACCCGCTCCAGCAAAGCAAGCAAAAGGTCTGATCCCCTAAAAAAAGCTTCATATCCGAAAAGTTGGCAAATGAAAGAAATCAGTGATGCAAATGAACGCGAGTGCTGGGAAACATGGGCTATAAATTGAATTGCAAACACATGCTTTGGAGCTTCAATGTTTTGGGTTTATTTCGGAGGAGTCTTGAAAGGGGTATTTCTTCATTCTTTGATACGCACTGCCGTGAAATAGCTTCGGTCATGCGCCAGTGATGCCGTGGCATGCCACTTAATGAAAGAATCAAGCCAACATTAACAGGCTGCTAACTGCTTACATTTTTTCCCACACAGTCATTTAATTCTCATGCCATGCATCCTCCATAAGAGAGTGAGGAGGGTGAACTCGATACTGTGAAGCATTCATTCAACACTGATAACCGTTACATCCAGGACTACTCTGTTAATCACTGTTCTTCTTCGCCGTTTTGTATATGCCAGATTAGTAATGCATCCTTTCCATTTTAACAGAAAAAGTTCGCCCCGAAGTTAAATTCCGTCATTTACTCACTCTCGTGATGTTTCAAACCGGCATCACGACTTGGGCCCCCATTGATTAAAATAGGCTTAAAAAATTGTGTTTTTGTGACTGACTGAATTTTAACTTTTGGGTGTACTTGTCCTTTAACTCAATTGCAGAGGTCTTAGGTCTCTAGCCCGGTCGATACAAAACAAATCGGCTGTGTATTCTACAGTTTTGTACCGCTTATGGGTAATTAGTGGTGTCACATTATGAGACTATGTTTCTGAGTCATAAGATCAATGAAGAGATAATTACTGCAGAGCTCATGCAGCTGTAGAAAAAAGTCTGAATGTGGCTCTAATTAAAAATGCATTAATTCGTCATTAAAATACACCCAATTTGGGGCACTTACAGCCGTGACAAACAACACAACTGGAGGCCAATCTCCTTTTGGATTCCAGATTGCAATATTTTGGGACATCAGTGTGGCCACTGAATGGGTGATCTGATGGATGACAAACAGATGATGAATTTGATGAGTATGTGGAGCGAAATGGAGAGGCACACAGTGGGATTCCTGTTAGTGCTGCTTTGGCAAAGAGACTCCATGAATAAAATCATCACTCTAAACAGAAAGTACTTATTAATCCACACAATATGGATGAATTAATTGGTCTGACTCTGTGATCAGTTAGTTCTCTTTGCATGAGTGAGTCATAATTACCGCTCCACCCACCTCCACATATATAATCTGATTGATTCGGAGCTCTAACCCGCTCCAAGAGAAAGCTTGTCCTTCCTCTCAATGACTCTACATTATCAAGCCCTGTTCACCCCACTGACAGGTATCCCTGCTCAGGTCTTGGCTGACCTGTGTAAAAAGCCTGCGTGTCTTCCCAGTCTCTTTCTCTCTCTGGCCAAACGTCCCGTGCGCATCCTGCAGCAGTTGCAATTTCATTATATGCCAATGACCCAGACGCCATCTCCAGAGTGCAGCCCTTAGTGTCCTGTATGAGACCATAGAGAACCTGTGACTGCCTGGACATTGGCATATAATTGCAATAAGAAGACACAGAGAGGGATATAAAGTGTAAAAATGTGTCAAGTTGGTCATTGTGTGGTTCTTATTGCTTGCCAGAGCTCCAATGACTCGCTTCTTACAGTGTATAATAAACCAAACAAAACCATACATAAAAGAAACACTCAAGTTGTACAGGCATATGGCAGACTGAGCACCTTAAAGCGAGAACAAGGAGTTGGTTGGTGAAAGCAATACAGTCAGTAAAAGTTATTATCTCTTTATGTGCTATTAATTCAAATCCAGTCAAATTTCAAACAGTTGACAAATGGTAGTCATAATATAGACGTATGCTATTACTCAAGTGTCTGTAAAATTTAATATCGCGTTATCGACAATCAACGTCCTGAACTATAATATGCGGTTTTTAAGCTGTTGCTCTCACCAACGTGCTTGCCTCGGCTCAAGATATCACCAAAGGGAAAAGAGAGAAGGAGAGGAGACAAGGACGGAAGAGTAACTGCAGAACACTTGAACATAAGTCAGTAAGTCACTGGCTTTCTCATTGCACACACTTTAGTTTAGGGATCCAGGTACAACCTTTGCCCTAACAACCTAGCAGAAGCGGCAGAAGTAGTAGGTTATAATTGACTCATATTGCGAATTGGGATGTTTGTTTGCAGAGAGCTACTCGGAAACAACAATGCTTGTAGTTGCCCATAACAAAGCTATCCTCTCCACTCAAAGGGATAGTACATCCAAACAAAAGAAATTCTGTTATAATTTTTTTTTGTGGTTCCAAACTCACAAGTTCCTTTCTTCTGTGAAACACAAAAGAAGCTATTTAGAAGAATGTTATAGCTGCTTGTGGCCTTTAGAAAAACCAATAGGCACCATATCTTAAAATCAACAACCAATTTATATACATACATACATATATATATATATATGTTGTGGATTTTAAGATATTACAGTGGACTAAATGATTGGAGAAATCAAATGATGTTTCACTGGAAGATCAATTCATGACATTTTGTTTAAAAATTAGGAGGTCCTAATAGAAATATAATTCATACGCAATTGGAAAAACATGAGAATGAGTAAATGATGACTGTTTTTTTTTTGGATGGACTATCCCTTTCAGTAATCAAATATTTAAACTATTTTTTCTTGATTGACTCCCTCCCTCACCCTTCCCTCTTGCCTTCTCTTTGGCAACACTTCAGCGTATGGGAGGCAGTAAGTTCTTAATGGTCACACCTATAGCTGGGTGTACTGGAGCTCGACTAAATCGGGGCTTGCGTCAGTGGCGTCTGGATCCATAAAGTAGAGTGTGGCAGTGGCTGTACAGTCCTGGGCGCGGTGGGCAGGGGTTGGCCGTAGTTTGGCCGCCTGTGGGGTCACCTCTTTGGGCTGTGCCCGCTGGCAGCGTGGCCCGTTCCACCATGACTCCAAAGCGGCCACCAGGCAGGCCAGCAGCAGCCCTGCCGCTAGGATGCAGAAGACCCCAGCGAAGCTGTGCAGTCTTAGGGCACGGCCCTCCGGCTGAGGCTCCGTGTGCTTATCCAGGTCACAGCGACCTTTTCGTGGCCACCACTTCTGCTTTAGTATGTCAAGGTCTCCTTTCTCCTGCAGGTCAAGGATCCTGAAGCGAAAAGGAAATGGATTGTTAAGAGGGCTGAGCTACAAATCTGTCATTGCTTTCATTTGAAGAATAAAAAAAAAAAACAGATATTGAAAAGATAAGTTTTGCCTGTTTCACCACTTTGTTGAAAAATGTAGTACACGAGGGAAGTCCAGAACAAAATATGGTGAAAATTAAACAAATACTGTATAGGGGTGGGATAAAATATTTTAAATAAAATATAAAACTCTAAGAAATAAGCAATATAATAGGTGTTTTACTGCTTTCTGCGTTGTAAATGGCTTCCAGATGTCTTAGAATAGATTAATACACATTTTTCAATTTTGTCTATGAAAACATCTGTCAGTTTGCTGTAGATGTTAAAGCTAATTTTGATGTTCCAGCTGTCGAGGTTTGTGATCATGACAACATCTTGCATTTTGTATTGGCGTGTGTGAATATTTTTTTAGCAATTGTAGCTCGTTCATGGATGCTTTACTGATGTTTTCGTCACTATGCTGCAATAGTCCTGTGTTTTGTTTGGACACAATTGTGTCCAATCCCTGTATTACATTCATTGGCCATGGAACATGACCAAGAAACAAATGATGGGAAAATATACTTTTGGTTTTGAAATAAAACCAGAAGTAAAAAGTGAGTCCATTGTTTCCTCAATTAAGAAAAACGAGATAAAATGTCTCTTTAAACAGTGTTGACAAACTTTGTAAAGCACTGAAAAAAACACTTCAGCAGTGGCAATGAACATTTGGTCTTCTATAGAGCTTATTAATTTGCTTTCTCTTTATTCATTGTCAGGTTTTCTTAGTAGTTATGCATTTCAATGCAGCAGGCGTTCAGAAAGCCGACGCATTTGTGAAGAATCCAGAGGAAAAGGTCAATAACTAATGATAGAAACGCAAATGTCAAAGGTTGAAAAATAAAGTCTGTTCAACTGCGATTGTCCTGGGTATTAATTTAAAACATGTTTGATTCTAATTCCCCATAACAGGCCGAAAGGTGATTGTAGAGGATCCGTCATGAAAATGCATTTCGAGGCCCCGATGTTCCTGATATGTGAATTATTAATTGCAGACGAGCTTACCTCCCTAAAGCTAATTAGTATGTGAGCAGAGCGACGGTACAAGCTGAAAATATGAATGCAAATTATAGTCAAACAAATGAAGGGCTGCAGGGAGAGGTGCATTAAAGCCAGTGGAGAGAAGAAGGGATTGGTGGGAATGAAGATAAATGCACAGAGAAGCAGACACTGGTGATTTTAACACGATTCATGGGTTCTCCGGCAAGACTGCGTCTGCCACGGAAATAAATGTAATGTAAAAGAGAGAAAGGACAGATGATGAAAGAAAAAGGGAAACAATCCATCACAGTCATGCAGTGTGATGTTTGCGAAGCTTTGGAGCTTGATATTGACTCGAAATGATTGAAACGATGGTGTCTATCCTTCAGCTAGTTTAACGACTTGTATCGTTCTTTCTGATCATATCGCACATATACACTCGCTCACTTCTGCGAGAAGAGATCTCTGTAGGGGCTGCCATGCTGCAGAGCCAGGCCATATCCTTTGCTGCTCATGCTGTTTCCTGTGACCACCAGCGTACAATCGTCATCTGTCAGAGCGGCGTACTCTAACACTGCCATGTCCCACAGGAAGGCGTACGGATCGCGCTTCACCTGAAAGAAACCACACACACACACACACACACACACACACACACACGCGCCTCAGTGTTTCATTTGCCCATGTATCGTGGCAGGGTTTTGTGTTTTTCATAATAGTAATGTAAACACATCTAGAGGTTATCTTGAGATGGAGAGCTTCTCCTTTCAGTCACTCAGTTCTTGTCAGACAGGTCACAGATATCATTCAAAATGAAAGATGTTTATATTTCACTGAAAGTCATGAGATGGCTTTGAACTTGTTTCTTCTCTGGAAACTGGCCTCCCCTGCTTTCTTTTTCACTGTCTCTTGGGAAAATGGCTCCCCCTCCCCCACCACACTAAATAAAGCAGCACAAGTGTCCGCTCTCCTTTCAGTTTCTTTTAAACTCAGGCTCTATCGCAACCACACAGTTATGACAAACTTTCATATGACAAGTACAAAGGAAAAAAAAAGGATGTCAAAGAAGCTATACCGTCTCCTGGCTCTTCTATATAAACATGAAATTCTCCTTTGTAAAATACTACAAATATCTGTCACTGCCTGAAATGATATTTACAGTTTGTCTTTTAAGTGTACATCCATTAGTAGGATTTGGATACTCTCAACCTACTAAAGCATTGATATCTAATCTTTCAAAGGTATACAAGTGGAATGGATTATATATGGAATATGCTGATCTGATGCTCAGTTATTATCAATTATTATTGGGGCTTAGTTATTAGTAATAGTTCCTAATGATAAAAACAGTTTTTGCTGCTTAACATGTTTGTGGAAACCATAATTTTGGAGAGATTCTTTGTGTAGAAATTTAAAAAGAACAGTGTTTTTAAGTTTATGTTTTTATAACTTGTTACATAAATGTACTTTCACTTTAATTTTTTTTTTTAATTGATTAGTTAAAAAATGTTATTAAAAATGCATCTTTAAAAATGTTGAAATGTCTTACTTTTTTCATTCCACAAAATGTTTAATTAGTGTGTCATGGTTTCAAAATATAATATAATATAATAAGCAGCAAAAACTGTTAATAACAAAGATAATATTAAAATTCAGCTGCAAGCACTGTTTTAGTGTTCAGTCAGCCCATTAGTGGTCTTCTGCTGCCATCTAGTGGTTATTAATTGCAACTTCTTAAACAACACTGTGTTTAAGTGTTATAACTATTATAATATTTTTTTGTCAAAACTGTTTGACTGACATCATTAACCTCAGAGTTTCAGCTTTCTAGGCCTTACGGAAGTTTTATCAGTTTTAGGGAATAATAATAATAACAATAATAAAATCTTAACAATTACAATAGGGTTTCAGCGCTACGCGCTTGAACCCCTAAAATTTTTTTCTTGAGCACCAAATGATTAGAGCGATTTTTGAAGGATTATTTTAAGCTGAAGACTGCTGAAATTTCAGTTAATTTTAAATTCAAAATTTTAACTTTTTGCTCTGTTGTGCAGTAATTTAGTATCTGTGTAATTTTACTATGCAAAGACGATATATAAATTTACATTTAAAACTAGAAATTATGCTAAACTGTCTATTGGTAATGGCCCTATTGCCACCACATAAAATGTTAATGTTCATCATTTTAGGGGGGTGGGAAAGATGACAAAAATTCTCCAGTGACAAATGTCCATACACTACTGAACATTGTTAGCAAACAAATTATACTAGTGAGGGTGTTAAATGTTTGTTGTTAGAGAATTTGTTTTCAAGTCCACAGGGACAAAAGTGGCCACAGCTGAAGAAACACTCGTGTATATATGTGAATCTGTTGGGCAATTACTAGCAGTTAAACACTTCAGCATGGATGGCCTGACAATATCATAATTTAACACCATCCAAAGTGCGGGGGTGCAACCGTACAGGCCTCAATTTCTCTGTGTCTTATCTCTTTTCATTATTCTGCTTAAGAAATCAATTCTGAGCCTGCTGAATTTTTAGCTTAATAGCCAGTTATGTGACTGGGCTGAAAAACTCTCATAAAGAAATTCATGGTTTTGTGATGTCTCCTGCAAATAGCATGCCAGTGGATATGTGACAATAAGACGAGCTGTGAAATTCAATAGCTGCAATTTTTTGAAGTTTTATCAAAGGGTTTGATGTGGATATCAAGTTTCTTAAAGATTCTCTTGGCATCCGCAACAGTTTGTGCACAAAGTGACTTTGAAAGTTTTACCAAACAAGAACAAATACATGAATGCACTCTGCTGCATTTGAATAATTTTTATGACTCGCACAATATGGATGGAAATTATGTTGTCTGAGCCATGAATATTTTTCTCTATTTCTCATGTTTTCTTTATGACTTGCATGCTATATTTCCCTTTCTCTCTTTAATGATGCAAGATGCCAGAATTGTCCTGTTTCAAACCTAAACAGTGCAATTTACTGCTGGGCTCTTTTTGTGTTCTGCGAGGCATGCTTTGGATTACAAAGAGCTACTGATAGCCAACCGGACTCATGAACATGGTAGTGCACAGAAAAGCTATTACCAGCACCACGGACAGCTCTTATGAATTACTATACAGCAGACATTCAGCACCAAGGACAGCTCTCCACTCTGATTAACATGATTTTAAAGGTTTGAGCTTTTTAGTTCAATAATAGCTCCTCTATCCTCTGTTTCATGTGCTATATGTGTGTATATATATATATATATATATATATATATTCACTTCCTTTTAAAATTTTTAGAACAGTAAGATATTTAATAGCTTTTAAAGATGTTTCCGCTGCTCATCAAGTCTGCATTTATTAGATTAAAAATTCAGAAAAAAACTGTAATATTGTGAAATATTATTTCAATTTAGAATAACTGTTTTCTGTGTGAATATATTTTAAAATGTAATTTATTCCTGTGATACAAAGCATCATTACTCCAGTCTTCAGGGTCACATGATCCTTTCAGAAATCATTGTAATCTGCTGATTTATTACTAGAATTGTCAATGTTGGAAATGTTTTGGAACCTGTGATTTTTTCCCCCTTTTTTTCTCCTCAGGATTCTTTGCTGAATAACAAGTAAAAAACAACAGAACTTGTTCATTTAATAGATCCTTGGTTCATAAAAGTATTAATTTCTTCTAAAAAGAAGAAAGAATAAAAATATACTGATCCCAAACTTTTGAACAGTAGTGAAACAGTACTCTACTGTAACAGACGTTTTAAACATTATTATCCATTTTAAATAAATGCTTCTCTTTTTAATATTTTAATGATCAAAGAATCCTGTGTTTCCAACATTGATAATAAAAAATTAGCATCACAGGAATAAATCACATTTTAAAATATATTCACACAGAAAACAGTTATTTTCAAAGTTATTTTAAATTGAAGTAATATTTCACAATATTACAGTTTTTTCTGGATTTTTAATCTAATAAATGCAGCCTTAAATATCAATAAATATCAATAATAAATATCAAACTTTATTTTCACCTATTTTTCACAATACAGACAGCAGTTCAAATGTATAGTTTTTGAAAGCTCACCAAGGCTGCATTTATTTGACCAAAAACAGTATCATTGCAAAGTATTATTACAATAATTGCAATTATAACAAATTACAAATTTTGTGTGTAGATATATATATATATATATTAACATATTCACAAGTGCATTTATAAGTGCATTTATATTGGGCCACCAGCTGCCTTGATATTTAGGGGACCATAAAGTTTGGATTAGGCTACATACTGTACAGTATGTGGACTCTTGACCCCCTCCCACCTCATCTGTAAGTAACAAGACTCAGTGTCTGATACCTTGCGGATGCCTTCAGAAGGAGAGGTCACAGAGTTGTCCTGTCCCTGATTTTTATTGATAGTTCTCCACAGCTCGGCGAAAGTGCTGTCTTGCTCCAAGGGGTTCGTGCCCTTCACCCTGAAATACTGGAACACAGCAGAGTCTCTCACCGTTCCGTAGCTCAGCTCCGTCTGCTTGGAAAGGTCTTGAAATGTTCTGGATTGAGAAGAAAAGTAATTAAAGATACACAAGTCGCATATATTATTTAAAGTGCACATTATATTAAAAATGAAATAAAAAGCAGACATGACAACAGAATATAGAAGAATGCAGATTTAGCTAATTAACATACTGTACGCTAAGAATTATTGATGCCTGATGTTCAGAATGTGTTTGCGAAATTTCCACTGTGTTCACTGTCATGTGCCGGATGATTTGATTTATTATTTTAGTTTTTAAACAATCTGGAGGTCTAGATATGCCTCAAACAACAACAACAAAAAGCTGTGAATGGCACATTTCACCGCCTGCGTAAAAAGAGTGAAAGGAGCATTAAACAATTAAAATAATACTTTCGCTGGAACCAACCATTTAGGCATATAATATGGTGCTTTTCAGCCAACTGAATAACATGTAACAGTGTGCAGACATACATACTGTTATTTCACTTTATTTTTAATTGCTTTCTTAAGAGTGAGCAAAGCTTTATTACCATGGCTGTAAAAAATTAAAGAACAGTAACTAAATGAAATGAGGAGAAATAAATCACAATTAATGGAATGGAATATTTGTATAAAAAGAAAATAGTGTGGTGGAAATATCAAGTCTCCATAATAAGCACTGGTGTTGGTGTTATGTACATATCCCCAGGCTATAGAATACTATTACCTGCTTATTTTTTTAATAGGTGAATAGTTCAGACTATAGTTTAGAATATAAAATACACCCACAACTTGCTCTCCCTTATCTGAAATAAAACATTTTTTTTAATTAAATAGTTTCTAACACAGACGATGTGTCCTTCACCTCTCCATGACACTATTCCTTTTAAATGCACTCATGAATCACAGAGAGGTGAGTTCGAGCTACTGATATGCCACATTTCGATAGGGTAATATGGGGGTTAATGAAAGTCCCTTATCTAACACTACCATTACTGCTTGACCTGGCTCTGTAAGTACCAATCTAACAGCATGAAAATATTTGGCTGGTTTACATCTGCTCATGTGCTCATGTATGCATGTAGTAAGCGTGCCTTTTTTCTATTAAAGTGATTTTAAATGAATGGGCTGGATGGCTGCTTTGCTATCTAAAATTTTGTCAAAAGATTTAATAAATTTAAACAGTAATAAATATGCAGCAACTGAGTGGAAATTGTTTCTGAAACTTGTTTTCAGCTCAGATGGCTGTGGCCAGATTATAACAATCACAGAAGTTATTGCCCACACGTTTAATATAGACTTTAAAAAGGTCTAGCAAAATTAAACAAAACACAACAAAAACAAACCATCACTATTTGCATAGTAAAAAAGTAGGGGACAGTTAGAAGCCAGACTAATATGCACAACAATACTCTATCCTCCATATTAAAACAATAAAAGAGCTCAACAATCAATCCCTAAAGAAAAGGCAGACTAGACACAACAACACTAAAACTGTCGCTAATAATGAATGAATGCATAAACATGATGTATTCATTAATTATTTGAGGGGGAATTCCCCCTTTACAGTTCTAAATTACTTTGCAGTTCACAGCTGCTGTCTTTCATCTGCAACTTCCGATGTCATGCAGTCCATGTGATAGGACAGCCGGCTGCTCTTCCCTCTTGTGTAATGACACTGTGTTGATTCTCCTTCTGGTTTTAGTGGGGAGTGATTTCATGTAGAGATAAGCAATCTTCTATCACCCTTGACAAGGCTATTTAACAAGACTGCACAATTATTTGCAGATTCAATGAGTCAGATTGTTCATCTTGAGAAGATAAAATCAGAACAATTAATCAGTTTAATTATAGTGATACTGCCACTGCTGGAGGAGTAGGGAAAAACTATGAAAATATGTTATGCATGGTGTCATCTTATTGTATTTATGATACAGTCATTTATACTCCAAACCCTGCTGAGCAGCTTTTCTAGAGTTTTACCCTTCCTGAAAAGCTTTTTGGAAAGCTTAGAGACCTCTTCCAAAAACATTTAAAATTAACTGCATCAGTATCAATAACAATTCTATTTTGTTTTTTAGGTTTTAACATGCTAAAAACAATAAAAAATGTCCGTAATGGAAGTTATTTATTTTTTTAATAAATTTTATTTAAAAATTATTTTTAAAATGTTGCGCAGAAACCATCCTTAATTTGATAATATGAAAATTTCTCTGATATGCGTACGTGTAATTAATTTTTTAAAAACCTGCAATACTGCGACAATAAAAAGCGTGTACTTGTATGTCTGCTCAGACCCTGATGTGATGCTAAGCACTTTTCCACGTCAAAGATGGTTATTAGAAATATAAGCTTTTTAAATGTATTGTATGATCAGATATGAGCGTATGCACGTTTTAGGACCCTGGAGTCTAATTTGGTCTCTTATTTGACCCATGTGGACAGATGCACCATCATTATAATAAGATGAGATAGGTTGTTATACATTTTGTGGTTCACTGGACAAAACACAGATTGAGCAACAGTATTTTTTAAGTTTCTGTTTTCCACTGACTCTTGTGCTTATATAGGAGGTCAGCTTCTTCATTGTGCTGCTGGTGGTTAAAGAAAAGGTTAATTTAATGACCAAAAAGCAACTTGACATCTTATGGAGTGAGACATAATAGAAATAACTAATGTGTTAAACCCCCCCCCCCCACCCATAGATTTAATTATAATCTGTGATCCATGCGCCACTATAGACAACACACTTCACATAACCATACTTATTGAGAGCAGACAGCAAAGAATGAGTAACGAGCTGTTAGCACAGGATGTGTTCTTGCATTAAAAACAACAACAACTAGATGGTGTGCAACTGAATGGAACAGAATAAACAAAGGGGTCTTGAGATGTTTTTAATCGTTGTATTTTTAACTTGACACAATGAAGTAAAAATGTGCTCACTGTGTAAGATGCTGAAAAAAAAAAAAAAAATTGCCAAAGATGTCCATCAGATGCATTTGTGTCAACCAACATTGGAAAACAAACAAAACATTTTATCCATTAATACATATTATGCAGCAGACGGACACTGAGGTAAATTATAACAATGTTTATTTAACAGAATGAGCTTTCAAATACAGCAGAACGACGGTAAGTCAAATGACGAATAATTCAAAGCAAATGAGTTTTCAGAATGAACTTAAAGAGTCTTTTCTTTCTCTTGTAGACAAGAAGACAGGGGATGACAAACAGATGACCACAACCACAGACCACTTGCCGGACAGAGATGAGGAGAGGAACCACAGATGCTTGGAGGAGACACGGAGGATCACGGACCACACTCGAGAGGGACAGGTAAGTATAACAGTAGATAATAGCGTAGAAAGAGTCCACTTATGACTAAACGAGCTCAGACACTGAGGCCCGGTTTCACAAACTGGGCTTAGCTTAAGCCAGGACTAGGCATTAGTTTAATTAAGATATTTAAGCAACTTTTACAAAAATGCCTTATAAGAAAATATTACAGGTGTGCATCTTAACACAGAACAATGACACTGACATGTTTTAAGATTTGTCAGGGCAAGTTATTTTCAGTTTGAGACAGCTCAAACATGCAATTTAGTGTGGGACTAGCTTAAGCCTTGTCTGTGAAGTGTGCGGTGAGTGTGCTAGTGAGTGTGGCTTAAATGTGGTGTGGTTGATTGGTGACAGGTGCAGATGGCAGGTGTGGCTGGTTAATACTCAGGGGATTGTGAATGTTGAGTGGAGGTGAGGGTGGAGCCTGGTGTGGATGTAACACATATAATCATTGATCAGCTGAATGTACTTTTATCTGTTTGAGGGCAATTTGTTAGAACTGGAGAATGTATAACTGCAATATGAAATAAATCAAGCCGGTCTAACAGCAATTCATATGTATTCTACGAGGTGGCTAATTCGTACAAATTTGCAATCAATTTTATCAATTAATCAGCATTTTAGGTACAATGTTTAATGTAAACTGACAATCCTAAACATGTAATGCAATTTCCCAGGATACCCAGCAGGTAAGTACAAACTCCAGACTAGATTCTTTCAGCCAGCCTCTGCAGAACAAATCAATAGAGGTGCTCTATAAAAAACATTATTAGCCATAATGGGGAAATGAATTTGGATGTGATCCATTATCTTGTTTTTGTTTTTTATGGGAATGTTCTAGATGCCCTACATTCAACTAAGCACAGAAATATGGTGCTGTTTTAACCACACTCAGGCTTAATTATGTGTTCTGAAACACCCCCCCCCCAAAAAGTTACTGCTTCATAAATCATGCAAATTAAAAGGGTCGCTAAATGCACACAAAATAGTGCAAACACAATGCAAAATAGTAAACCTACATTTTATAAACAAAATTACACATCCAGTGATTTTTATATAACATACAGATACAACAGCACTTTCGATGCTTCCATCACTTCCGTCAGCCAATCACAGTCCACTGCAGAGTGAAGCCGAGCATTTGGGAACCTCAGGACTGAACACAAGGTTTGTCAAGCTTGAATCCCATTTTACATCTAAGGCTGGTGAGAGATATGAAAGACTCCCAGTGGGCTCCCAGCGTGCTAACGATACCGTATCATGCACCAGCAGGGATGCCTGATTTTAATAACAGTTACAAACAAGGTGATTAGCACAACCATAGCAGCTGTGGATGCTGCCACTGATAGACGGAAGAAATAATCCCCCAGAGCCTCAACACACACACACACACACACACACACACAAGAGCTGAATAAGAAATGTGACCGTACACCAAACTCTCCATTAATGTTCTAAAGGCAAACGGTGTGAGGCTTTTTGCTGGTGAACTAACAGGCCCGTCTGGAGTACATAGTCAGAATTTTCCATTCTTGGGTTTTCAGTTGAGCTGAGAGGGCAGAATTCAATTGGCAGGCAAATAACATTTACAGAGGCAGGAGAATACAACTTGCACATCTGGTAGGGCATCACCGGTTCAATCAATTAATCAATCAATTACTTTTATCAATATAGCGCTTTTAACAGTACAGATTGTAGCAAAGCACTGAACACTGAACATCAAATAGGATAATAGAGTTATGGTAATTTATGACGATAATCACTAGAAATTAGGTGCCCTCAACTAAGCAAGCCAGAGGCGAAAGCGGCAAGGAACCAAAACCCCATCTGTGAGAGAATGGACAAAAGAAACCAGGCTTAGTTGGGGCCAGTTCTCCTCTGGCCGGACACCCAGCACCTAATTTCCAGTTCACTTTTAAGCGCATGTCAGATTGTACAAAGGACTTATAGTGTGTGTGTGTGTGTGTGTGCATTTGGTTCCGGTGATCTGTTAACGGAGCTCATCTAAGAGTTCTGATCTCCGATGAAGATCATCTCTTTGTGCTGATACACCATCTAATCTGGAAACGGACTGAGAAACAAAACAAAAAAGAGACAGACTAATATTAGCATAGATGCCTTTTTTCTCTCTCGATGTAACAAGTACATCGTGTGTTAAGGGGACTGTTCTCTAGATTTAAACTGACAGAGTGCGCATGCCTCCTGAACAGTATTAGGTAAATTGTTCCAGCGTTTGAGTGCTAAATAAGAAAAAGATCTTCCACCTGCAATAGATTTTGATATTCTAGGCATTATCAAATGGCCAGAGTTTTAAGAACGCAGCGGATGTGGAGGACTATAATGTGATAAGAGTTCACTCAAGTACTGAGGAGCTAAGACATTTAGGGCCTTATAAGTAATTAACAAGATTTTAAAGACTTTTGATAGGGAGCCAGTGCAGTGTTGACAGAACAGAGCTAATATGCTCATACTTCCTGGTTCTAGTAAGAACTCTAGCTGCTGCATTTTAAACCAGCTGTAGTCTGTTTATCAAGCGTGCAGAACAACCACTCAATAAAGCATTACTCTAGTCTAACCTCAAAGTCATAAACGCACAAATGAACATTTCTGTATTTGAGGTTGAGAGCATAGGACGCAATTTAGATATATTCTTGAGATGGAAAAACACAGTTTTATAGATGCTAGAAACATGGCTTTCAAAAGAAAGATTGCTATCAAACAGCACACCTGTAACAAGTGTTAGACAGTGTTCTAGATTATTACATGTGTGGTTTTTAGGTTTGATAATTAACACCTCTGTTTTTTCAGAATTTAACAGTAAGAAGTCATCCAATTTTTTATATCAACTATGCATTTCGATGTGTTTCACCTGGCTGAGAAGAAATATAAAGCTGAGTATCATCAGCATAACAGTGAAAGCTAACACCATGTCTCCTGATAATATCTCCTAAGGCTAACATGTAAAGCGTAAAAAGTAACGGCCCTAGTACTAAGCCTTGAGGTAGGCTACAGTACAGTACTCCATATTGCACTTGTAATAGATATGATTTGTCCTCATTCACTGCTACAGAAACTGATAGCACTCAGATAAGTATGATTTGAACCATGCTAAAGCATTTCCACTAATGCCAATAGAGTTTTTTAGTCTATTCAAGAAAATGTTGTGGTCAGTGGTCAATGGTCAAAACGCAGCGCTGAGATCCAATAGCACTAATAATGAGATACAACCACGATCAGATGATCAGGTCATTTGTAACTCTAATTAGAGCAGTCTCAGTACTATGATACGGTCTAAATCCTGACTGGAAACACATATACCATTTTTCTCTAAGAAAGAATATAATTGTGAGTATACTACCTTTTCTAGTATCTTTGACAGAAATGGGAGATTTGAGATCGGTTTGTAATTAACTAGATCTTTGGGGTCAAGTTGCGTTTTTTTAACGAGAGGCTTAATAACAGCCAGTTTGAAGTCTTTGGGGACATATCCTAATGACAATGATGAATTAATAATAGACAACAGAGGATCTATAACTTCTGGAAGCAGCTCTTTTAATAGTTTAGATGGGATAGGGTCTAACATACATGTTTGGTTGGTTTACAGTAGATGATTTAACAAGTTTATACAGTAAAATTCTTCCTCTCCTATGGTAGAGAATGAACAGAATTTTTCCTCAGGGCATCTACAGTGTTTAAAGGTTTATCTATATGGAGTTTACACAAGACTAGATAATGATCTGAGATATCATCGATTTACTTCAGAATTTCAACACCATTAACATCAATTCCATGTGAGAGTACTTAATCTAGAGTATGATTTCGACAACGAGTAGGTCCCGATGCATGTTGTCTAACCCCAATACAGTTAAAAATATCTAAGAATGTGGATCCTAAAGCATCTTTTTCTTTATCAATATGGATATTAAAATCACCAACAATAAAGACTTTATCTTCAGCCAGTACTAACTCAGTTAGAAAATCAGCAAATTCTTTAATAAAGTCTGTGTGGTGCCCCGGTGGCCTGTGTACAGTAGCCAGTACAAACATCACAGGAGATTTATAACTATCACATGTTTCTCTAGATACTGTTACATGCAGCACCATAACTTCAAATGAATTATACCTAAAGCCTGCCTCCTGAGAAATACTGAGAAAATTGCTATAAATTGTAGCAGCACCACCTCCTTTTGCTTTCAGATATGGCTCATTTTTATAGCAGTAATCTTGGGGTGTAGACTCATCTTTAAGTAATGTATTCATCTGGTTTTAGCCACATTTCTGTCAAACAGAGCAAATCTAGGTTATGATCATTGATCAAATCAATTACAAAAAGTGGTTTAGTAGAAAGAGACCTGACGTTCAGTAAGCCAAGCTTAATCATTTGTTTCTCTGTATCATAAACAGCTTTTATTTTTTGAACATCAATTAAATTGTTACTCTTAATTTAGTTTGGACGTTTTCTGTATTTTCTAGTTTGGGGAACAGACACAGTCTCTATAGTGTAATAATTATTCTGCGGGCACCGCTTAGACATCCAACCATTGAGACCCAGCAGTCTGCTGTGTATCTCATCACCCCGGTAAGCAGGGAGGGGACCAAAGCATATTACAGTATCTGACATCGTACTTGCAAGTTCACACACCTCTTTAACATTATTTTTTGTGAAGTCGAACATCACAGCGCAGACATGAATAACAATCTTACTGAATTTATGTTTAGCATTAGCCAGCACTTTCATATTTGCCAAGATGTCAGGCACTCTGGATCCCGGAACACATTGGACTATAGTGGCTGGTGTCTCTATTTGCTGCCGGAACCGAACAATGTACATAAGCGGAACTACCCGCACCCAAAGCCGTATCTATAGCCCTCACTTTCTGACTGTCCTCTGTTAAAGTTTGGATGCGTGTCTCTAGTTCTAAAATCTTCTCTGTCAGCCTAACTATATCACTGCATTTATCACATATGTGAAAACCTCCTCGCTGACAGAGAAAGATAATACATACATGTGGCAAAGAACAAGAGAAAGAGAAGCTATACTCAACATAATTGATGGATTATTCACTCACCACTGTTGTTTGATACACTTGTAAAAAACAGAGCAAGACAAGAAATCAAACAGAGCGAACAATAAATTAAATGAAGCGAGAAAAAATAAAAGGAGACAATAATAGAAAACAATAATATCCATGAGCGTAACATGAGTGAAGACGTGAATGACAAGCTAACTGGTAAATGAATGCCAATGAGCTGCACTCACGGTTTAGCTGTCACGATCACGATCACTCACGATCAACAATCAAATAGGTTTGATATATACTATAGGAGATATTGAGGGAGTTAAGTTATATATTATCACTTTAAACAACAGAGAGTGATAGACGGAAATACAAAGCTACGCATCCGAGCTACAAACTCTCAGCAGAGGGGCAGGCAGAAGCAATAGACAAAAGTTCATATAAAACAACTCTCATTGTCAAATAAGAGGGAGGTTTTAAAGCAGAGAGAGCATTTATGTCTGCTGTGGCAACGCAATTATTCTTCTGCAATGAGAAAAAAAAGAGTCACTGCAGCTATTTGGTGGTGCGTTGTTTGTGCGTTGTCTGACAGTTGTAAGAAATATATATATAAATATAAAAAACACCTGTGTGTTTCTAACAAGTGTATGAGATTTCTCTGAAGTGGGAGCAGCCTAGCATCGACAAAACACCTAGAACACACAAAAGGAGAAGAAAAGATTCTGGAGTCTATACAAAGGGGAAAACAGAAAAGGATTTTAATATGAAGCGACCTTTCTTGGAATTTATGGAGAATGTCAGGAACTGTGAGCTCCCTGCTGAGAAGTGAAGGACCAACGTGGTCTCTAAGAGACAGCCGGCATGCTGTGATCTCAGATTTAATTTGAAGAAATATGAAGCATTTAGTTGACTCACAATGTTCCTACTTTCAATTTTAGACTTACTTCCTCTGTGAAAATTCAGCGTTAATTGTTTTGTCACGTTGGGTCAGTATCAATTATTAATTTCTCCTTCAAATTGCTAAATGGTTCATTTTATATACAGAACTATTAGGTGCGTTCGAGCTCATGCTGCGCTGCGCAGACCGATCAGCGAGATTATCCGAAAGCAGTCGGGGAGGAGCTGAA
>JAUMHR010000072.1:9480737-9494622 GCA_032361145.1 Enteromius fasciolatus | reverse complement strand
CTTCTAAAGATCTGTAGTATTTGATCAGCTGCAATCTAAAAAATTCTAGAAAGGAGCTAGAGTTTATCTATTAAAATATTAAAATCGCTTAAATGTCTTTGTGTTGAATTTAAACATGTTTCTTCATCCTGTAACAAAGCTGTGTGTCAGTCTCTGGTTTTCAAGAGACAAGTTTAGCATGTTATAATATAAAATCTCTCTTGTATGTACTGCATGCACTATATTATTAGAGACAAGTCAGACACAGTATCAATACCTTAACTATTCACATGTAGATTATTTGTGTATTATACACAGGTACAGGTCCCACCTGTAAGTCGCTTTGGATAAAAGCTTCTGCTAAATGAATAAATGTAAATATAAATGTACAGAAAAGTAATTTTTTTGTATTTTAAAAAAATAATTATTAGCATCTAAAAATCTATACAATGAACCTGAACATTGACCAAGACTGTCAAGCAAGATTAGTTAAACGATGTTGTATAAACTACTAAATATTAGTTTATACAACAAAAAGTTGAGAAAACTCAAAAATCTTTGAAAGCTGGTCGCCCTTAACTTTTAATTTTTCTCAACTTTAGATTTTTTACCCTTTGTTCTTATTCTGCATTTTTATATGGAGAAAGCTTATAAAAATAGAACAGACATTCATCTTGAGGGAACAATTATTTACAAATTATTTAGTCCATTTGTCTATTTTCCTTGTGAGTTTGTTTCATCAACTTAGTCTGTTCTCTTTTGAGTGTCTTATGCTCACCAACAATATATTTATAAAAAGTGTAAAATACATTTTCAAAAGAACAAATTTTTATTTGCAGCAGAATATTATTCAATTTCTTTTTATAAAATGTAATATTTTATATATGTCTTCACTATCGATCAATTTAACACACCTTTGCTGAAAAAAAATCAATTTCTTTTCTTTTTGTAATTCTGTATTACAGCAGGACGAAATAGTTTCTCAGTTTTCTAAAAAGCAGTGCAGGACTTAGAGATTAGCTTTTGACTTACTGACCATTATAAATGGAGTACATTCAGGTCATACAATGACTTTGATCTAACAAAATATCTTTCTAGAATCTTGGCAGCAGGCGTCTGTTGGCGTTTGGACAAGAAAAAGGTAACGGTAGAATATGCAGTGCTGATCACAGTGCTGAGATGACTCATAGTATGGAATGCTGGGAGTTCATAAGCAACCTCCAAACACTTTAAATCAAAACAAGTCAGCCCACCTTATAAATGATCTCTGATACACATCCCTGTGAAAGTATTAATTATTCATGACTATAAAACTTTTGACTGATCAACTGATCAGGGTGATATTAAGCAGAGTCAGGACGTCTGATGTCATCTTCTCTAATTAAATCACAGCAGATGTTTGAATCCCTGAACATGCTGCATGAAATCTGTCATTTAATTAAACTTCAAGCGCTTTTGAATGTAAAGCCTGAAATACACTACACGATTTTTGACCCGATTTCCCCCCGATTTTACAGTCTGGACAAGTTGACGCTAGTTAAGGAATGTCAGAGCCAGTCTGCAGATTGAAGCTGACAGATTCCACAGAAATTTGGGTAGTGTATTATGGTCATAGACTCTGATTTTTTAGCTTCAGGCATTGATTCTATCTAGTCGGAGGAAATCAAACATGTTTGATATTTTCAGACGATTTTAGAACCCATTTGTTTTTATTTGTTGGGCATCTCCTATCAACAAGGTGAATGTTTCTGCATCAGTTTGCTGTGATCAGAACAACTTTTAAAGTATGGTAGTGTATAGGATCCTCTGTCGTTTAGTGTATGATGTTCAGTTTTCCTTTGTCACTATTTACAAAGTCTGTAAGTGTATGATGCCTAGTGTTTTAAAAATCTCTTCAGATTTTAAAAGTCATGTAGTGTATTCCAGCCTTAAGAGAATATTCTGACATCAATTAAAGGTGTTATTATATTTTTTAGAATCCTTGTTGTGTTAATCATTCGTTTGTAACTGAACTATGTGTTCCAAACACAGTCTAGTTTAAAATGAATGAACTAGACGTGCTGCCATGACCTTGATAGATGAAAACTGCAGTGCCTTAATTTGTGTTCATAGGTGTTGCTGTGACCTTCATGTCGGCTAAGCGTCAAAACACAAGCATATTACTCAGCTTCAATTCAGAATAAGGGATAAACAGAAGCATCACAGCAACTCAATGAACATCAAACCCTTCCTCCCTCAGGGTAATGCATGGCGAGTTTCTATCTTTTAGCATTTCTAGGCTGAATGTGACTGTGCTTTAATTTGATCACACTGAAACCTGACTCTGCAAATTAGCATAGTATATGAAATGAGGAGAGCCGAAAACAAGATTTGAATTAGAGACGCATATTAAAAAACAAAACCACTACAGTAAAAGAGCACTATATATAATTTACATACATATTAAAACACTTACATTTCACTTCTAAGAGTGCACGTAGTTTACTGTATATGATCAGAGTCAATTTTATGAGAAGTGCACTCATATAAAAAAATTACTATTTTTCTAGAAAAGTGTGTACTGATTGAAGTGGAGCTTTTGTTTTGGATGGTCTTTATGGAATAAGAAGGCAGATCCTATGACTTAATGTCTCATAAGCCTAAAGCAAGTTTAGTCAGCATGATGCAGGGGCATGTTCTAGGACTGAGAGCGAGAGAGATGCACTACATGGCTTGACAAAGCTGTGGGCATCTCCTTCAGGTTTTGATATACCTTTTGAATGAAAATGCATAAAATTATGCAGTCTTCATCATAGACAAACACAAACACCTGCAGCCATTTTCCAAAAACAAAACATAATTTGGTAACCTTCATGTTGTTACAAACCATATGACTTTCTTGCTCCAGTGAAACACAAAAGAAGATGCTTAGCAGAATGTCTTAGCTTTTTGTAGTGAAAGTAAACATTTTCATATTTTCCAAGAAATATTTTGACTGAATGGCGATTTGTACACCGAGCTATCATATGGGCTCAGAAGACTGAAATACATCATAAGTCCTATGGACTACTTTTGGACTACTGGTTACATTACTAATGATGTGTTCAGGTGCATCTGAAGATGTGTTTCAAGAACTACCCGTTCTGGCAAGGCCAGTGACTCCCAGGAATAGTCTGATTGACAACCAGGAAGAGGCTGGTGACTACTGGAGAGACAGTTGGCAGCTTGGGAAGACTTTGGGGTGGAAAGGGTTGGCAGCCCAAACCACATTCGCTGAGAGGAGGAACCCTTTTTGAAGTTACAGATCGACCCATGGAAATATACCCCCTAGCGGAGCCTGAGAGGGGGGAAGAATGAGAATCCCAATCCGATAGACTCAAGGTTACCGACCAATGGCAATGGAGAAACGATTATGACCGCAGTATGCAGGTGTGGGAAAACCTACAAAAACAGCCATGGCCTGAAGATCCATCAAGCGAGGATGAAGTGTATGGAGAATGAACATGTGTCAGAGCGCACAGATGGTACATCTGATGAAACGCTGGAGGAGCTGAGACAGGAAGCACCCATAGTGCTCAAAGCCTCTGTGTGCCACAAAACGTTCCCCCAGGTCCTCTGCCCCAGGCAAAGGTGCGAATCAAGTGGCCACAGGCATGTAAGAAGGTAGTCTGGAAGCAGTTTGATGAAGATGTTGGCAAGGTGCTTGAACGGCCGGTGAAACAGCTAGTGAAAAGCCTGGGCAAGGATTTTGACAGCAGTCTCAGAGACTGCATCAGTCCAGTTAACCTGCCAGGAGCTGGATAGCTGGTTAAGAGCAACTGACCGTTCTGGCCTCCCTGGCAAGTTTAAAGCGTGAATTTACCAACATGGTATACTACCAAGAATACTCTGGCCGTTACTTGTGTATGAGGTTTCAATTTCCACGGTGGAGACCTTGGAAAGAAAGGTCAGCAGCTGTCTTAGGAAATGGTTACGGTTGCCTAGGAGTCTCAGTAACATCGCCCTCTATGGAAACACCACAATGCTCCGGTTGCCTCTGAAATCTTTGGAAGAGGAGTTTAAAGTGACTCAGGCACGTGAGGTGCTGATGTATAGAGACTCCAACGACCCAAGGGTGGCCCAGGCAGGAGTGTTGGAAAAGCAGACACACCAACCTGCCAGTTGTGCCCAGCTCGTGGGATGCTGGAGCACATTCGGAGCTCCTGCCCAACAGTGCTCGGCCAGGGTTGTTACACTTGGCATCACAACCTGGTACTGAAAGCTATTGCAGATACCATCAGCAAGAGATCAGTAAAGGCGGCCGAGGGAGCAATACCACTCGCTCAGTCGCATTTGTTAGAGCAGGAGAATAGTCACACACAAGGAGGAAGGCACCAGTAGGGATCCTGGCATCAGCCAAGGACTGGAAACTGGCTGTGGATTTGGAAAAGCAGCTAAAATTCCCCCAGCACATTGTCAGAACAACTATGAGGCCAGGTATTACTCTAGTTTCAAAGAGTACCAAGAGTATAATCATCATTGAGCTGACTGTGCCATGGGAGGACTGCTTGGGAGAAGCCCACAAAAGAAAGATGACCAAATATGAACAGCTGGTCACAGACTGCCGAAAACAGGCGAGGCGAGATGCATGCCTATCAAGGCTGGCTGCAGAGGATTTATGGGGCATTCTCTCCACAAAGCCTTTACCGCATTGGGCATTGCAGGAACAACAAGGAGCAGGGCCATCAAGAATACCACCGACTCAGCCGAGAAAGCCTCAAGATGGCTCTGGATCCATAGAGGAGCACCATGGGGGCAAGTGAGTGCTACCTGAACAGAAGTCGCGGTGCGATCAGCTGTGGCTAGGTTGCCTGGGAGAGGGTGTCTGATGTTGAAAGACACGAAACACCCGAGGACCCCTGGTTACATCACTGATGATGTGTTCAGATGCACCTAAAGATGTGTTTAAAGAACTTATTATGGTTGTATGGTCCTTTTTTAACAGTCCTACTCCCCATCCACTTTCATTGTATCAAAAAGAGCACCTCTGACACTCACACCTTTTTGCCATATTTTGGCATTGGCTTTTTAAAATGTGCCCAAATCGGATCAAAAACTTTTTCTTTCCAAAAAAGTGAAAGATGCCTCTTTCTCAAGTGAATGGTTTTGAAACCATATTTTATGTCCATGTAATGTACTGTAGATGGATACAGGGAGATAGACAAAATGTTTTTGTATAAGCTTGTAGTGTGCTGTAAGATTTTAAACTCCAGTATGACTTTGTCATATTGTCAGAAAGTCCCATGAAAGCGAAGTAAAAGCAAGGTTTTCTTCCCCCCCTCGCTCTCTGTGCATATAAAGACATTGTGTGATGCTTTTTTGTCTTACTGTGTAGAAATGTATCTTGGTGTCAACACATCAAACCGAATCAGAGTTTTTATGCCATTCAGCCCACAGCCTCTGTCTTATTGAGTGCTGCACTCATTTATTATTGGGCTAGACTCTCTGTGCTCAGTTCTCATTGGTTATTGTAGGGCCAGACTCTCATTAGGTCTTGCTTCCACATCCAGCTCTCAGTCAACAGAATGAGGGAGAGAGAGGAATGAAGAGAACAAAACTGTGGCTCAGAGTCGTGCCAGTGCAATAATCCACTGTCAGCTTTGCTCTAGCATGGTGACAGCATATTACATATTGAATAAGAGATGTGCCACATATCAAACACTATAAGTTGAAATTGGATATGACGACAGCAGACTGAATTTGGTCTGTTTTCAGGATCTGACTGCCAACGGCTTCGAAGTCAATCTCTCTTTTCTGAAACAGATAAGAATGAGTTATGAAACGTATTATGAATATGTGCTTACCTCATTGGCGTACACCCAGTGACTATCTTTGGATGCTAGATTTGTTTCCACTGCCTGCAGAAAACAAAAAGACAAAATAATGCAGAGAAATTACTGTCATGAAAATAAACAAAACATCTTGGTCTGCATTCAAAAATTATAAGAATCAAGGACACTCTTTTAAAATGTACTTTTGTGAAACATCCAAAGAAACACTAACAAGTACATTTTTAGAACTTTTTAGAAGACATTTTGTGCATTTCATAAAAATTGTTGCTTCCTGTGACAATGTAAAAAGAAATCTTTGTGACTGTCAGAGTCACAATTCTTGCATCTTTGCTGACACCAAAATAGAGAACACAGTGCAGCAAAAGAGTGAAGTTTATCCCCCCCCAAAAAAAATTACTTTTATGTTCCACACAAGAAAAAAAAAACGAGAAAAAAAAAACAAAATGACATGTGGGTGAGTAAATGATGACCAATTTTTTTTTTTTTTTTGTGAACTGCCCCTTTCAGTTAAGGACAGTATGCAGTACAGAAATCCCCAGAAATGCAGTCCTGTGGGTAGAAGTGCAATGAAGCCACAACCTGTCAATGAAATGCAATTGCAATTGTTGGATATCTGGCTGTGAATCTTGACAGTGGCCACAGTGGAACATCTACATTATGTGAGATAGGAACACCTGCAGAGGGACATGCTGGCTTTCATGTTTAGGGAGTAGATATTGGACAAACCGCAGGCAGTAATGAAGCGATAAGAACACATTGCAGGAGACTGATCAAAAACGTTCCTTATCAAACATCCTGTCCGGGTTCAATATAGGTGCATCCTATACAGAAATATATAGTGGGAGTGTATTTCTATGTCAGACACAGACAGATGAAACACCAAAAAAAGTAATTTTCCTGCTCAAGCTGCATTTCAAAGTACACATTGGATGCTGGAAAAGATTAAAAAACAGCTGGAGGTTGGAACGCCGCATGCATGCTTCAAAACAATAGAGAGTGTCTTGGTGGTTCTTTGCATCAACATGAAAAAATATTGATCCAAATTCTTCTACCGAATTGCACTTGGATGCGCAGCACAGCACTTGCACCACATGTGCTTTAGTCGGAGAAAGAAAATCACAGTCTTGCACTATGCTGGAAAGAGCAAGTGCACTGAAGCATCTGTAATAAACTCCTTGCTTTTTAATCTATGCTTCCTGTTGTGCAACCAGACCATGACATCATATTACGAATTTTTATACGTTGGTGGTGCAAGGTAATCCCCGAAGTCATAACCAAATTCTCTTGCTTTCTGCAGTACGTTGTATGGTAACTCTTTCTCTCTTGCATGCAATAGATCAGAACAATAAGAGTTTCCAGGACTGCATTCCTGTTCCACAACGGCAAGGAAGAAAAGTGAGTCTCGCTGACTTATTCAACCGAAACTCCCGATTTCACGAAGAAGACAGCTTTTGATCCCTTCATTCTTCATCTTAACCTTCAAAGAATTCTCATGCCTTTTTGTACTGTGACATCTTTTCCAGTGCAAAAACTATGATGCTATTAAGCAGAAACTGGGATCGCTTGCTTCACCACCATCTCTTTATATCACGAATCAAAGAGAGAGCGTACAATAGCACATGATCCAAATTCAATGGTAATAAACTGAAAATTTAAGGTTAGAAAAAGAAGGTTTATATGTGGTGCACAACATATTTTGAATAGCACATCTGTCTTTTTTATTTAGCTTTGTTTAGCAACATGTAGACAAATAAAAATAACATTACATTCTACACAATTAGAGACAGCATCACTTAAGGAATGACAATCAAGACTTAATATCTGCATGTGTAGTAGACTACTCTGCTGTGTTGATAATAAGAACAAATTATTCTGTCATTTGATTGTCAATTTATTTCTTCACTACAGCAAGATCTGAGCTGGTAAAAACTGTGGTTTGTTTGCTGTTGGTAGTTTACCACATTAAGGAAAGCGTAAAATCTCAATTTATCTTCATTAACAGTTTAAATGTTTTAAGATAGAACTGAATTTTTCTAACAGTCTGCCTTCTAGTTCCAGCCTTTGAGTGGGATGAGGAAAGAAAAGTGGTTGCTTTGATATTTCAAGCAGATTTCATAAAAACACATTTCACAATTCAAGAACTGGTTTGGAGTGTATCTAATTGCTGAAGTTTTTTCATATGTAAATGTTAAAATGTCTTTGAATTGAATTTTATTCAAAATTTTGAAACTATCAGCTATTGGACATTTCTGGAATTTATCGATAACACTAGATGTACAAGAATATTATTACAAAAGGGTTTATTAAAATGAATAGAATTGATTTGTTAAAAAATTATTACTGGCTTATTCTACCAAACAGTCTATCCTGGTCCATTTATGTTGTCTTCAAGACAGTCTACAGCATTTAATAGCTCACAAAATCTAACTTTTTGGGTACAGATTTACAGAAATCGCGACCATTATCTGGATATATATAAGTGTATATAAGTGAAATTGTTGGTTGAAAGCAGGTGCAATTCCTCCAACTTTTGAGCACTGATTGTAATGTCCCGTCTCCAGCTGTGGTGAACCTTGAACAAGTCGAGCAGTGGTACTCTCTAAGCAGTGATTTTCAGTAAAAATCCCATCCATTTTCTTTCTATCATTTCATCACACATGCATCATACATGAGTCCTTGTAAACTGTTAAGAAATGCTAGCGGATCGATGCATTGCCTTGATAAAGAAAAACATCTAGCCCATTATTATTTAACAATTCATGGAGCTCAGCTAGCATAGCATTCCCAAGGTCATGGGTTTGATAGCCAGGACTGATAAAATGCATATAGGCATTTTTCAAATACGTAAACAATAGACAATAAAAGAATTATCACAGCCAAATCTGTAGCACATTCACAAGTTATTCCTCAAATATATGTCTTTTTGTAAACTTTGCACAGTTGCTTTCATTAACATGTAGGTCTGCAGGTCTGTAGGTCTGCTACAGACTGCCCTCTGTACCTGTTTGCCTTAATAACGCGTGCCCATTGCAAAGGTGGGCAAAGCTGCCAAACCAAGGGCTGATGAGAACTGAGCTGGGATTTCAGCTGTCCATCAAAATATGGATGTGTGTGCACAAATAAAGACCTTTGGAAGAGGAAAAAAATAGATATGTTCTTGGTGAGTGGAAGCACGTATATATATTGCTCTCAGATGGCAATAACAAAACATTTCAAAACACCTCCATAATTCAATTCTCACTGGCAGAAGAAGCATAAAAGAATAAATGCATCAGTTGAAGTGGATGTACACCTTGAAATGAAATCCAGTCTGCTATCTGCAGTGTTCCTCTCCTGATTCACCTTATCACATATAACACACCTGTTTCTGAACGGAAAAAAAACAACAACAACTGTCTGGTACAGTTCTGCATTGATTTCACCTTTGTTTTTCTCTGCCTTGGTTTTCTCACTGCTGCAGATTGCAAGAAAGTGCAAACATTGTGTTCTCAACAACACTAAAAAGGACAAACATGAACTTAAATATGTCAGTTGCATTAGCAACAATCTTCTTCTGCTTTTTCATAATGAACTTGTTAAAGTTCACAATTAAACATCTCACGAAAAAGTCTTTGCCCTTGATAAATGTGCTAAAACCAGTTCTCACTTGTAGATTCAAAAAACAAAAACAAAAATAAAAAAACAAAAAACTGTGTTTTTCCAGACTGTAAAATGGTCCATTTGAGGAGGAATAGGTCTTATGAAAGTTTGATGTCTAAACTCACATTCACTCAGGGTCAACAACCTTACACAGGAGAAAGATGCTTCACTTGAAACATGCTTCCTCTCAAAAGAAGGCTTATGGCCTGACCAAATATAATCCAGGGACGCCAAATGATATCATCAGAGAGCAACAACACGGATAAAGAATTTTTTCATTACTGCCCATCCCGTGAAACCAGACAAAAACATGTGTACGAGATGAAACTAGAGTGCTAGGGATGGAACACAGTATCATTTGGGATGAAATATCGTTCCACGCAGTGAGACTCTCAGTGATTGGTCAACAGGGAGCTATAGTGAGTTCTGATTGGCCCCTTCATTGGTTTACAGGCAGAGACAGGAGGATGGAGAGGAATGCACACAGGTACAAACACATGTCTTCTTTATTGCTGCGAGTGCAAGGTGAATGCATTACCATCAGCTCCCCCATGACTCAGAAGCATTTGTCTTCAGAATAACGCCCGACAAAGATTGCACAACTGAAATAAAATCAATATGCGCTACTCACAAAAGCGCATTTGCCAATTTTCAACCAGGAGGAACGCTTGCACTGGTCATGTTCGCCTCAGAGATGCATGCTAACAAGCAAAGCAAAACATAATGGGTGTCAATATTGGTTAGGTTTGTCAAAAACACCTGAATAGGAGTCACTTCCCGTGGGGCTTGCTCACACATACCACCCTGTGGGTTTGTTTATGTATCTACATTTCATACGCATGACAGCTTTCTGACAAAAGCAAAGTTCTCTGGCAAACCACCAATAAGTGTTGGGAGACAAACGCAGAGAAGCTGCGGCTAGGCTTTTCCATTACTGACAGACCAAGTAAATTGCTTTCCATGATAATAGCCGCAGTTTCACTTTTAAATTAAGCCAGGCAATAAACAAAACATGAAGATACTCTAAATGTACACAATAGAATTAAAATAAGAACATTGTCTAATTTGTTTCTGTTTTTAATGACTACAGGGTGCTCTATTAAAGGCAAACATTTGAATAATGTGTTTTTTACTCCTCAGGGAAGGGAGAGTCGATGAAAGGAGGAACTGCAAGCGGTTACACTGTGACATCGCATGAAATATCACTGCCAGAGAAAACAAATAAACAGAAATCTGCTGAGAAATGATACTGCCACCCGTGCGGCGCTGTCAAGAGCTTTTTAAACAGGTGGAGGAGAGATGGGAGGAGAGATGAGAGATCTGGAAACAGCCCTGTTATGCTTGAAATGTGGAAATGGACGTCATAAAGAATGACTGTTAAATGGTTTTGATCAAATTAATTGAAGTGGGTGCAGTCGTAAAGCACTAACTAGGTTATAAACTGTCCGTCTGGGCATCTCACCGCTATACCTTGGGGATCTACCCTCATCCATAATCCTGTTCTTTACTGCTTTAAGTCTGTCACACATTCTAACAGTTTGAATGATTTCCTTGAACCATCATAAACATACTCTCTCTCTCTCTTCGTCTGTCTATGCCTCCCTCTCTGTCTACCCATCAATACGTGCAACAAACAATCAGCTGAAAGCCAATGAGAATTGATTCCCTGACACTGAGATTTGTGAGAGAGCAGGATGTCTTTGATGGTCCAGGATTGAGTTCAGGCTCTTGAATCAAACACCTACTGACTGCTGTCAATCCGCAACAGCATAAACAACAGCAAAACAGATCCTCTGCAAATGAATCATGCATAAACCGTTTACCATTATGGAAAAACTACACGACAACTCATTTTGGAAATCAATTCTCTTCTAGAGATGTGCAAAATCTCCACAATTGACTAGTTGAACACAATAGAAGATATTTGAATAACCTTTCTACTGTTTGTGTCCATACAATAAATGTCAGTATGGCATCCAAACAACTTCACTGACTTTAATTGCATGGATTAAAAAAAACAAACAAAACAAAACTTTCATGTTGCACAAAAGGAGGAAAGTAATACATGTTTGGAACAAAATGGGAGAAGATAGTTATGTTATAGCTATAAATAATCTATAAGTTGTAATTTATGCACATTTCTTATCGGATAAAACGTTTATCCTTCTCAGTTGTGCAGATACATTTTTTATGCAGATTTTTTTAATTTATGTGCATCTTAGCATTTCCATCCAATGTTTTTTATGCAATATTTCAATATGCACATACAAATAGGTGGATGGAAACATAGCTAATGAGTAAACTAAACTATCTTTAAAATCTAAAATCTTTCTGCTGTCAAATATTACTTTCGAATACATCACCTCTTTAAGATGGACCCTCTTCTGTAAATAAAAATGCTAATATTTTCATATTTATATTTATAGTTCAATCCAGACCCAAATATATTAAAAATACTTTTACGTTTAACTGTCACTCTGACTCATTTGGCTCCTTCTAGCTTATGGTACAATGATGTTTCAGCTCTGTCTAATTCTAAGCTGGACCTTGTTAAGTCAGATAACCTGTTGCTATGGTAACTCTGATCCAGGCTTGTCTCCCAGAGAGTGTTTAATTTAAGATGGAAGGCTTTAGACAGAGGCTGCTCTGCTCAAGGAATCAACAGGTATTCATGGGAATGAAAATGAGCCTTAAATAGGGCTTACTATTCATCTATCGCATAAATTAAGAATGTGAGATCAATGTATTTAATGCTTCACAAGGAAAAACAGACATCTTCAGGGAACAGTGAGGTAATCCATTCTGTAATTTATTAATTACCTTGTCATGTGTTGACATGTTTGGCTACCTTTTTGCCCCTGAATATCATAATTTTCATGCATGAACATGTACAAGATACTGGGAACTCAACCTAGGTCAGACACTAATGAGACCCATGAGTCTGGTGTACACAAATACAAAGCATTCTTCTAATACAAGGGCCTTGATTTTATATTTTATCACACACAAACTCCCAACTTTCATTATATATTACAGACCATGTGTTAGAAAACATCAATACTACAAAGCAAAGTAGTTTTTCATCCTTAGGTGTTACTGTATCATTAATCAACACAAAACAATGTAAATGTTGTAATAAAAAGTGATACACTTTTAATAAGACATGCTTTAAAGTAGCCCTATTATAGGATACGAAAGGTTCATAGTTTGGTTTAGGGATTCCCAAACAGGTTGACATGCATGCAAGGTCAAAAAACACTTACATTTTCTTATAATATGCATTTATTTTTTACCTTGTTTGTTCAATGACTCACAAATGATCGTTCAACGATATACTTTTCCAAATCCCTTGGCTGATAGGTCGATTTGATTTAAATCGGTGTTAGTTTTTACCTCTCCAAAAGTAGCACCTAGTGGAAAATAATGAATTTTCCTTTTCATCTAGATCAACGAGAAAAGACAAATGTGTGGGTTTACAATATTCTAATGTTTCATGTTGATGTCAACATAAAATGGCTTGGGATTAAAACAACTTTTAAATGATTCTTTAGAAAGACAATAACTTTATGCACTTTGCACATTCAAAAATTCATAATAAGGGCACTTTAAATTAATACACGGACATCATTTGTCACACAGTTGCTCATACAAACCTGGACTCTAAACCAAAAAACAAAGAAAATGTATTTGTATGCATTTTTTGAGCTATGTAATCAATTAACAATTATTTAATTCACTGCAATTTTATCCTGAGGCCCCTAAAGGGTCCTGGGCTCATGGCTGACAATCCCTGAGATAAAGGAAGACATAGTAACATAGTGACAGAGGCCAAAAGAGTCTTGAGAAGGTTTTGATTTAGATTACTTTATATCCATGACCATGTTCTGATGCAAAGTGAGACAAGAAACATCAAACAAGGAATCAAACAGGGTCAATTTCGATTTCATGTTGATTTTTGCATGCCTCAAGACCAAATCCCTTTTCAAGGCTGTAAAGATTTACAGGGAGAAAACAACCTCAAAAAGACTGTTGTTTTGCAAACACGAGTCTGAGCTGCTGACAGATACAGCAGTAAAAAACCTCAGGCTCTGAGTTCAACTCTCAAGCCCTATCTCTGTGTGTCAGCCAAAGCTGAAAGAACTGCATATAAACATGAGTTTATGGTGTGTTTTGATCAATTCAGAAAACTCAAATCACTAGTGTTCATGACCAAGTAATAAAAGCAGAATGATTACTCAGAAATCAGTCAGTTCACAGCTGTTGGATACTCAAGGGAAAGTGTTTCATAAAACAGCCAACATTACAGCAGCAATAAAAACGAACACCTGATAATATACATAAATAACTGTAAATTTAAAACCACATCCTCACAGATGGAGGGGTTCCTTTTCAGGAACTCGAGCTGCGTCGACGAGACGCTATGGGAACGCCCTCAGCGTGACGGCTCTGAATAGTGT
>JAUMHR010000072.1:9438728-9448738 GCA_032361145.1 Enteromius fasciolatus | reverse complement strand
CACTGTTCAGAGCCGTCACGCTGAGGGCGTTCCCAAAGCGTCTCGTCGACGCAGCTCGAGTTCCTGAAAAGGAACTTGCCGCACGTCTTATAAAATGATAAAAAAAAATCAATATGTGGGAGTAAGAGAAAGTCATTTTTATAGAAATGCTTAATAAATGCATTACACTGTAACTAAACCCATTATATTTTAACCAACTAAATTAACTGTAGATTTAGTCAACTAAAATCAAATGATATTTAATCGACTAAAACTAGACTTAAACTAAAAACAATTCAGACAACTAAGATATGACTAAAACTAAAAGACATTTTAGTCAAAAGATTATGACTAACTAAATCATAATTTGCTGTCAAAATGAACACTCCCTTTACATCAGTGTCACTCCTGCCCTCCCATCTGGAGTTGGGCCACTCACCGTACTCGCTGTCATAGAAAACAATGAACTTGTGCCAGCGGAGTTCAGAGACAAGCGTGATCATGACATCATTCAGGCGTACAGGAGGGCGGGCGGCCAACGTGTAGCGCTCTCCATCAGGGCTGGGATTGAGCTGGCACTCGGCGCGGGGTGTGCCATCTCCATTCCTCTGAATGAACAGGTGAGGAATGTGCATGGCATCCGTGAGAGACTGTAGTGCATTGGCTGCAGCACATCCCGTCGACGACACCAAAGCCAGTATCCCCTGATTCATGAGTTCACAGGCTGGAAAGAGAAAAAACAGAACAAAGTTAGGCTAGAAAAATTTGATTGTCCAGGTGTCATAGGCACTACTTTACAACAGTTAAGCACATTGACCATTACAGAACTTATGGTCCATTTTCATCAACCAGCGGCAATTAATGCAGCAAATGTCAGGGCAATCCCGGAGAGAACAGGTGGGATAATGTGTCCAGATTTCACAGGGCAAATGTAATTCTCTTCAGTGTATTGCCATATGCTGCTAATTTATTGCTTCTGTTAAACACCAGTGTAACAATTTCTCAAGGAAAGTGGACATAAATGATTTATGAGATATGCCATTTTATAGATAAGTTAGAAGCATACTGTACATACGGTTACCCTTGTTTCTTACAATGATAAAAATAAATCCAAGGCTGTTCCAATGTGCCTATTTAAAAACAGCATTGTGGCATAGAAAAATAGTAGTAATATTCTCAGCTTTGTACGCTGGAGAATTGTTCCCCCGTAGTATATGACTACAGCACAAAATCATTGCATTTATGCATCTTGAAAAAGAGGTATGTCAAAAATCCTTTGACTTCCTTCATTCTTCATTTAAACACAGTTATTTCCAATTCTTTTCTCATATTTATACAAATAGTTAGGGTAGTTAGGGTACTTTGCTGTATTTATTAGCACTGTAATGAATATTTTATCATAGATTCCAGGGAGCTGCAAATTAATTTTGTCTGTGCCAGCACAAAAAGTTTTACAACTGCAAAAGCTGGAAAATCAATTATTAATAAAGCCAAAACAGCATTGAAAATGCACCAAGCCCATTGTACAGAGAGCAGCTAATGGAGGTGGAATTATTTCCAAGTAAAAAAAAAAAAAACATATCCCAGTCACTTCTGTAACTTTCATACAATATCTGTTTGTCCCTGTTTCCCCAGAGATGATGCGTGCTGGACTCATTTCAGCAATGCCTGGATTCAGATTAGCTTAGCACAAAGGTTTTAAAGAACAGTTCTCTAAACAAGTAGGTAGATCAATGGATTACAAATCCAAATGAAAATTAGAGGAAACACACAGCTTTTTTTTAAGCAAAGAAACTAATTACTTTTTTCTAAGAAGCTGAGCAAATAATTTTGCACAAAGCCACCAGAGAAAATACTCAGCAAAACATCTGAACAAACACACTTTAAATTGTTATTCCACTGAATGATCCACCTTAACTGAATACAAAATACCCTGAAACACTAACAGTCCCCTAATAGGCTTTACATATAGATGGTTAAACACTATCCAAAATCCTGTTCTTTAACATTAAAGTTCACCCAAACATCTTTTAAGTTAGAAAATAAGCCTTTAGACACAAACAACTGCAAATCTCCAACAAACAGCAGCTCTGTGTGGTTTACAATAGTAAACAGAGACTTTTAAAAATGTTCAGACCCCATTTTATTTTAAAAACACTGGGGATGCGTTTCAAACGGAGCAATACGATGGCGTGGCAGCCTACATTCTCTCTGTGTATCTTTGACGACCGTGTAAACAATAAGATCATGTTCATTGTTCTCAACGGCTCTGGTTGTACCCATAGATATGTGTTCGATCGTTCAAAGCGCACAGACATGTCTGCAATTTAAATAATATTTTATCTACATATTCATATCTATGGTTGTACATGCATGAATCTTCATGTTTTAGATTGTGCAATGCAGCGGAAACACTAGTACAAACATAGATCATTTTCATTCTAAAACATAATTTTAAAACTAAAACCCACAAGTGTAAAAGGGCCTAATGGTCCGTTCACATCAAATGCGATAACTATAATGATAATGATAAAGATAGTTAAAAAAATCTTTTTAAATGTTAAAGAATAGCAGTGCCCACCCCACAACTATAACGATAAAGGACAGATAAACCATATCTTTGGGAATCATTTTCAGAACGATTTCATTTCAGCTGATGACAGTAGAAACATTGACAACCAATCAGAATCAATCCTACTATCACACGCTAGAGAATTTAAAGCAGCAGACGTGCTTAAGCTTACAATATAGAGATGACATAATTCGCTGGTGTGGACGCAAATATAGTTTTTGTTATTTTTATAGAGTTCCATCCTTTTCCAGTGGTAGATAGTTAAGATAGTTCAACCAAAAATGAAAAACTGTCATACTGTAGTTTCATTCTTCTATTAAGACCAAAACAAGATATTTTGAACACTGGGGGACAACCAAATAGTTTATGGTAGCCAGTGATTTCCATAGTATGAAAACAATAACATGGAAATCACTGGCTACTAGCACTGTTTCAAGAGTTCGCGTTTCTCATTAATGAAAGGGGTCTTAGTGAATAGATTAATGCAAATAAATGAAAGCAAATTTGGCAAGCTGTCCGGGAAGCGAGCCGGGAGAACGGCAGGCCCCGAACCCTAGTGGCCTGAGCCCTAGCGAGGGCGAGGGTTCGGTGCCCTGCACGCACTCTCGATGCCCCCCAGAGGAGAGGATGGAGCTTGACGGAGAAGAAGGGGGAGAAGGAGGGTTGCATAAAGCGAGATGTGGAAGGGAGAAAAGCGGGAAGATTTATAGGTGGAAGGTGGAACGTGATTGGGCGATCATGATGAGGAGCAGCTGTGATTAATTCGGCCACCGCTCCTCCCGAAACTATGCTATTATCAAAACATTTGCTTGTTTAGCCACATTATTTGAAATATATTATTTGATGTTCATCTTTCAAAAAAAGAATTACACAGGTTTGGAACGTCTCGGTTACGTATGTAACCCTTGTTCCTTGAAGGAGGGAACGGAGATGTTACATCATTGACTGACGTTATGGGGATCCTGCCTGGGAGACCAATCGACTCATGGATCTTTGGAGAAAAAGCCAATGAGAATTGGCCAGTGGTTTTTGCATGCCTAGCCACTCCCCAGTATATTCAGGTATATAAGATGGTGGCGTGCAAACCACCATTAGGTTTCTGCTGAGGAGCCGATCGCAACCGAGTCCCCAACGCAGTCCGACCTTGTGGCAAGAGGGAAGTTACATACGTAACCGAGACGTTCGCTTTCAGTCACTATAACCTTACGTCATTGACTGACGTCATGGGGTCCCTGTGGAAAATGCCACAACCCGGACTGCATCATGCAGGATTCCCAAATGCTGACAGGCTGCGACTGGACAGTGTGTCAGGCCAAATGAAAACTCAAACGTAATCATCCCAACGCCCTGGAAACCAGTAAACGGGCCCTGCAGGGGTGCCTATATTTTCTTACCAGAAGCAGGAGTTGGGGTCGGAGCACACAGGGTCCTTTGTGGAAGAGGTCTTACCAAAGTGAGGAGAAAAAACGTAGGATAAGACGCCAGATCTGAAGAGGGTGAAGGAAACCCTCTATTGGACACAGTTCAAGCTACTCCGCTAGCAAGAACTGTGAGGTGACGGAGGAAGCAGATGTAAACGTTCGGAATCACTGGAAGTAGGCGCTCGGATCCAATGGAATGGCACTGCAAGCCGCCACGCACCTGCCCTCCCGGAATTACCTGATGTTACTCAAAACACGAGAGGACACAGAGAAAGCAGTACAGGCAAAAACTCGAGGCAATTGATACGGCACTGCAGTACTGTCCAGGAGCCCGAGGCTGCTTGCCCATTGCACGCTGGGCCCCAGCCCGTCAAAGATGCATCCATGGAGACTACCACGTGCCTCGACACCTGTCCTAAGGGCACTCCGTAGGAAAATAGGGTGTGTCCAGGGGCTGAATAAGAGGCAGCACTCTGGGGAAACCCCTATCTGGAGTGCGCCATGGCGCCATGCCCATCTCTGGACCCGGCTGTGCAACCAATGCTGAAGTGGTCTCATATGTAACAGACCGATAACTGATAACCGATAACGCATAACTGTGGACCTGTAGGGCTGAAGTGGCCTGGTCCGCAGAGCTGTAAGCCTTGGCAGCAAGAGCTTACGACCGCTTACAGGCTTGGGACGGGAGGCAATTCCTCCAGGTGGCGGTGTTTTACGGTCATAAGTGCACCACAACCGCACACTCTGCCTGGGGGATCTCTGCGCACCCCCTGGGCGCTCCACTATTGAGGGTAGTGAGGAGGGAGGGGCTCAACTGCGCCCTAGATGTATATAGTCCCTTCCGTGATTTGGTGAGCTCCTCATGAACCTCCGGGAAGAAAGGTACCGGGGCCGAGTGTGGCTGGGAGTCACACCCGGAGCCCAGAAACCAATCGTCCAGCCTCGGGTGACTGACTGAAAGGAAATTACATAAGTGTGAGTATATAATGACAGAATTACCGTACATTTTTGAGTAACCGATCCCTTTAAGACCTGAACTCGACATTCATCTAATTTGACATGAAAACACAGAATAGCGTTTAGAAAAGTAATATCTTACTCAGATCTTACAGATAACTGTCTGTTCATGACTTGGCAAGGTTTCTGATGAGCTTCTTATCGCTCTATAACTATGCAAATATTGGAATTTTTTATCTTACAAATGTCTGTGTGTGTGTATAATAGAGCTATGGAGAATATAAGTGTGAAAAGTCTGATAGATAAACACATCTGCTGATTCAAATCACAGAACTACATTTCCTTAGATAAAGAAAGGAATAAGAAACTTCAGCTTTCTATGTAACACTGTCGAGATACAGCTTATATACAACAATCACAACTCCATCAATCAACCACACAACATCCACAAATTTAGAGCAAAAGAATTGTCCACAAGCAGCAGGGCGCAGCAAAACACACCACAGGAAACCTATAAGTCACATGAGAATACCCATTAAACCATCTGATGTGGAAATTCACACTGGCAGGTGCTGTTCAGTGGTCCATGAATGCTACATCTATACATTCTTACGCATCTTGAGGAAGACAACTGCAAAACAAAGGGATAGTTTACCTAAAAACGATATGTCTGTCCTCATTTATCTCACCCTTATCTTGTTCCAAACCTGTATTACTTTCTTTATGCTGTGGAACAAGAATGCTAAGCCAGCCAATCAGAGAACAAGATGAAACAAAACAAACATTACAGTGTGAGTAGAATTAGATAGAATTGTAGAAGTGTAATAACAGCCCCTCTCTCTCTCTTTCTCTCTCTCTCTAAATCCGCACATAGCTTTTTACGCAGATTGTGGCATATTATGAACTAATACTCAATTATAGAGGCACGGTTTATGTACAGGGTGAACGGTATTATTCTTCGTAATCCCTGATTTTGGGATTTGAATTTTGTGCGTCTCTTCAACGTTGGTATAATGCATTTAAAAATGCATTTGTCATGCAGATTAGAGACCTTTATCACCAAACAGGATTTAAAAAATTATCTCAAGGAGAGCTCAAATCAGAACGCAGGGATAATTCACAATCAGGCATTAACACGCAGCCAAATAAAATTAATTAATCCACGGCTCACAGCGCACCTCCAGAGTCTCTGTGTCATTGATTTGAAAAGGTCCTGTGTCATAACATTAACGATACAGCAATAGAGATGGACAATGGGTGATTCTCTTACTAGAAATTACACAAGTCACACCGCCAGGGTGATTTCACACTGACGGTCAGATGTTTTCATTGGTCTTTGTGAGCAGAGAAAGAGACACTCAAGGTGTTGTGGACAGGCTTCCACTCAGCAGTGTGCTGTTCGTGGTTTGATAAGGAAACCGTGGCCTTTACAGCCAGTTCAGCAGTCTGTGATTGCAGCCATGACTTTAAGGCTGAATTCAGAATGGAGAATGATAACAGTGTGTGTATTCAGAACGTGTGGGTGTATGGAAGAGTGTGTGTATGAACTGTATGTGTGTAAGGTGGCAGGTCCACTGAAGGAGCTTAAAAGATTACCAGACCACAAACATCAACCCCTACAAAATCCCATAATCCTGTTGGAATTGGCATCGTCAAAGACATTATCGGCCTTGTACTATCAGAAGGAAAACGATAGTCCATTTGTGCAAGATGAAGAACCCTATAATTAGCATGTTTCCCTAAATTACACACATTTAGCCATTAAAGGGGGAAAGCTTATTCAGATACTGACTACATTTTTTTTTAGAAAGAAATCCCTTATGACTCGTTTTGTGGTCCAGTGGGACATACAGTAGGGAAGTATGCATATTCAGACATGACCAAGTGGTATTCAAACCACTAAAAATCAGTACATGTTAACTTGAGAAATGAAATCCCTTTCCCTGCATCATGTGTATTAACAAAAAGGAAGTGATGTCTCTGCAACTGTATCTATCATCACAACAAAACAAACAAAATGCTTGGCTTCTTATACACATTTATTTGTTTGCAAGAGATTTGTCTACTGTACTGAAGGTATACTGCTGATATACATCATTACTGTGCATGAGTCATGGATGGTGTCATTTGTAAAGAAAAACACATGAGGTCAGGAACAGGTAGTGCTGGAGGAACTGACTTTATTTTATTATAATCATTAAGAATGTCAAACATTAACTCCACATGAGTTTTTAGTAATTCTCTTTCCCCCCCCTCTAGTAATAGCTGGTTTTTACCTGAAGTCCTATTAACTTACAGTACATGGAAGAATGAAAGCAAAACTTTTTTTCTAAGGATAAGGATGAAAAAGGTGCACATGTGGAGGACAGAGAGAGAAAGGAAGTGCTAATTCACTGCATTATTCTCCACTGTCCACACCCCACACCATTTTTCCACCACTCTTCTTCTCCTTCATCCCCTCTTCATACTAAAACCCAGTGCCAACAGGGTGATCCAGGATGAAAAGAGAGCCTCCATCTAGCAGACGGCACAGCACTAAGTCCTTCCTGACTTTGTCAGGGTGAGTTATTCATATAGTACCTCCCTGTCCTGTGTCCTTCATTAATACGTAATGCGCAGCACCTGCAATTATGCGCAGAAAAGCTATTTCAGGTTTGATGCTCTGAATTACAACAACCTAGGAAGCAGCCTTGAAAACGCGAGGCTCCAGTCTCAAATATTTTACATCAAAAATGAGTTATTGACATTTTACCTTGCTGGTCTCTTTTCTTTTCCAGTAAACACAAATGCAGTACAGCAAGTTTCTAGCCATGAAAAATGTTCTCTTTCAAACTAATTACAGTTTAAACGTTTTTTTTTTTTTGTAAGAGGTAAACTTTTTAAAGGGAAAATCTTAAGAAAAATGCTTTGATACTTCAGATCTCAAAGTACTGTTCTGAGAAGAACCTGAGGAGACACTTAAGCGAGATTCTTAATCCACGTGAACTCCCATGAAATGTTCCACTAGAGGACAGCAGCCAAATCTCTTCCACTTGAGTTCTGCTCTCTAGAAATCAATGATGGAAGAAAAAGCTATTGTGTTCCAGAAGAACAAAGTACAGCAGCGTTTCTTAGGTGGCTAAACAACATTGGCTGTCCTTCTGAAAACCACAGAACGTCCTGATTGCAAATTACAAAGCCATTCCATAGCCATTATGGTTTTATGGAAATTCAAAATGTGATGCATCAGATATTTTTAGTGTAACTTATTCATCTCGTGAGGCAGTTTGGCAAAATAAATCTTGCTTCTTAAGGTAGCTGCATGATTTCTTCCAAATAAGGGCATTATGTGAAATGACCTTAATGTAGATTAGAATCAACCAACCAAAATTGTGAAGTCTGCAGTTACTTACAGTATATACAATGAATTTTGACTTCAGGTTGACTTTCACAGCAACAGTGAATGGTTAGGCCTGGTCTGCTGAGGTTGTCTATTTTTATTTATAAATCAGCACACTGTAGGCGATTATTTTGCTAATTAGCATAGTTAGTCTAGCACAGCTGGATTGCTAATTGCTCCTCTGGTTGCAGCAGCCTGTGCTGTGACAGACCAATCCTATAAATGGAATGGGTTTGGAGGAGAACCCAGCCTCTGTCAAAGCTGTAATAGGGACTCAATACATCACTGCTCAATGTTAAATCCATATCTAGATTCCAAAAATTTGCCAGATTCCAACACCCTTTAATTATCTCTTTAAAAAATACTCTGACTTGTCATCCAGATGTTTAAAAATTCTCTCTGTAGTTACAGTCTGCATTCAACGGGCTCGTTTCATAAACCCCCTCTGTTGGCTTTTAATCTATTTTTAAAGCAAGCCGAGGGTATGAAGCCTCTCACGAATCACAAATCACTTTCTTGCTTTTTGAGAAGAGAAAAGCAACCTGCCTACTCAAAAAATGAAAACGAATGACAACTGCTCTAGTCTAGTACGAGAGCAGTATGAATACTGCTTTTATAGTATGAAAATTAATTTAATAAAGCATTTCTCAAGAATTTCTGTTCTATGCAGGTGTGTAGTATAAATAAAAGTCAAACAGTAATCTATATATTAGGGTGTCAGTCAATTAAAATGTTTAATCTAATAAATCACATGATGTTAGGATTAATTAATCTAATTAATAGCAATTAATCACAAAACAAAATTGACTGTGAAAATATCAACAAAAGGTTATTTAATCAGCTATTTTTATGTGAAATGAGAAAGTATCAAGTACACAATAGAAAGCTGTAGAAATCTCTTATTTGAATCATCATAACATTTATTAGGGCCTACACATCAACATTCAGGCTACGACCACCAAACATAAAATATAATTTGAGAAACATGTCAGTATTTTTCATACATACAATGAAAGTAATTGATAAACAAAACTTTGTCTTCAAAATACATTATGTTCCATAGAAGAAAGTCAATAATTCTGGTGGATTAAATATCCTTCTGAATTGAAATGGCTGATTCATTCAGAAATAAAGTAAAGGGCTATTTTTATGTCTTAATAAAAAAATTCATTCAAAACACGGATTCGTTCAGAAACTAAACACCGCTGTGTTTTCTATACTTGACAACAGTTGCTATGCTATGACTTTGAAGGTAATTATGATTCCTGCAAATCACATATTGTGTTTAAAATATAACAAAATATCAACTTCGTATTTACTTAACTGTTCACATTTACACTTTCCCATTTGTAAATCAGGACAAAAGCGCCACTGGTGTGATAGCCTGCTTGTCTGATATCGATTATGCAAGAATTGGAAAAATTGGACAAAAATATTTGAAAAGACATTTACTTGCACATCTGTAAAAGCAACATTTGCCCTGTCCAGCGCAAGAAAGAAAAGGCAAAAGAACTCTCACACACTGGCAGATGACACCATAAACCCCGACCCCCAAGACAAACACACATTTTACGACCCACCTCTCCTGAAAGCTGGCCTGCTTTTACCTCATTTACGAACCCCCTCTCAGGGCCGGCCCTAACCAATTTGGCGCCCTAGGCAAGATTTCGGGTGACGCCCCTTTGCATCGTAGTTAATTCTA
>JAUMHR010000072.1:9421424-9438628 GCA_032361145.1 Enteromius fasciolatus | reverse complement strand
TTTATAGAATTAGAGAACAAAACTAGAGATTTCCCAGGAGTGCATTTTCTGTCGTAGCCGGAGCGATACACGCAGGCACCCGCCCAAAATAGGCGGGCCTTACAATTATACGGTATAAATATGAGACAAATAGATTTAAGAGATATGACACATACAGGGGCATTTTGTGCTCCAATATCTTGGTTTTTAGAGCATAACTGCATTTAGTTGTTGCCCTGCATCATCTGTCAGCAGTCAACTGTATAAAATGTAAGATGATGTAAAGGTCTGGGGGCAGAGCCAGTGTGTTAACTGCGTTAACATATTTTAATTACATTATTTTTTTTGTAACTAATTAATCAAGTTAACATTAAACTGACAACCTGCAGGGTGTATATACAGCATATATTCTATATAGCAAGTTGTACAGTATATAGTCATATGGTATAAATAAACTCATATACTGTATAATTTTTAACCCGAAAACCAAATGGGCATACAGTAATTTCAACTTATTTTCATTAGTAAATTATTTTAAATGCATATTTGTAATTGCCACTTGCTGTTTTTGTCATTTTGTCAAATGACTTCTTTATCTATTTGTGAATCAGCTAAAAAAAAACCCGAAAACAAAGTGTTTTTCCAAGCCTCAAGTGTTGCAAAACAAGTACATTTTAACCACATTTGACAGCTTCTTTGGTCACTAAGGCTACTACACTTTAAAATAGTTGCTGTTATTGGAGCACCTTGTAAGTTGCTGTAAACGTGACTACTGTTGGTTAATTTTAGGAACTTCTTGGAGCTGAAGATCTTCAAAGCTCGGCTGATCAGAGACTTCCCACGGTTGGCTTCTGTTCTCTCAGCGGTAACTGTGGTGAAGGAGCTAGCGCACACTTTCTGTTTTAGAGTGTGGGTGACTGGTCAATTGGCATCCTACACAGACCCCTAGAGAGGAACGTTCTTGAAAAGACGTTTGGGGACAAAACCTGACTGGATTTATTTTGCTGCCAATGACTTTTTTTATTTTCTTTTTTTATCACACTGTCTAAGATGAAAAAAATACGAATAAGAATAGAAATATTCATAGGTGCATTTCTGCTTAAAACACAGATGTTACATCATCATAATGCTGATTCCATGAGACTTAAGTCAAAAGACAGACAAAATAAATAAGAGAAATAAGAGAGAATGAGAATGAAAAAAACCTCAAAGAGGAAAAAATTAACAGAAATAATCCAGAATCAAACAGAAAAGATGCCTGCGGATGAAAGGTATAGAAAAAGTTCTGAATGATCAATAAATATGTCTCTGTCAGACCGTAGAGGGATAGAAGAAAAGAATGAAAAGAAATCCAGTTGTGTTTGATTTAAAGTCACTAAAGGCTTCAGTAAACAGTAGCTCTGGAGAACAGATAAGCACTGTCATCTCTCTAATCAATATCTGAAGACTGTGACATTACAAGAAGCATCAATAAATGCCTTCTCATGGGACTTCAGTTTGGACACACACAAACATTATGCTGTCAGACGCAGTTTGAAAGAGTGCCTGGGAAAACCTGTCCTGATTCAGCATGCAGTCAGATGACACGTTGATCGGCTTAATGTCAGTGTCATACCATTATTTCGTAACTAATAAAATTAACTTATACATCTCTCACCTCAGAGAAACAAACCATCCTGTCCTGTCAGATATATTGCGCTTGGAGCGTGTGCTCTTCGGTGCGGCAGCGTGCTGTATATCACTTCATTAAATTGCAGAGACAATACGAGCATGCAACACGTGAAATAAAAGTATAGTAGGTATAAATCATATAACTGTGTGTGTTAACTGGGAAGGATTTGCGTGAAGGTATGATTCCGAAGGATTTCCGTTCTATTCAGGAGCAGTTTCCATGTTTATTCCATGTTCCATGTTATTTCCATGTTTATCCATGTATATTCACGATGATAACGGTTGTTTCCTTAACACAAAAATATTTTCACTTTGTATATGTATATGTGTCATTTTGTATATGTTTTGGTGGGTCATACCAACTTAATTATATTATCAAAACTAGTTTGGGACTGCTTTACAATAGCGTTATTAAATAGACTTTTTAAATAGTCTTAGCTGTTTATGCAGTAGTTACATTCTGAACAGTCTTAACTTAAAGGTGCAGTGTGTCATTTTTAGCGGCATCTAGCGGTTAGGATTCGAATGTCAACAAACAACTAACTCCCCCGCTCACCCTCCCCTTTCGAAACGCATACAGAAGCTACAGAAGCTGACACAGGACAAAAATGTCGTTGTCTATTTCACCTGACAATAGCCAATCAAGCAATGAGGTTTTTGTACAAAAGTGAAATGCGATCGTGCATACGAAATCAGTTTTAATGCCATGCACATTACTAGAGGCCCCCTAATGCCCGCAATTTCTATATGTTTTGCAGTAGCATCTCTACATGTGGTGACACAATTAGTTTAACTATACTTCTCAGTCCTGTTACATCAAATTACAATCCAATTGCATATTTTTCAACACTGACAAGAAAAAAAACAATTCTTGTCTCTTTGGTTATGTCCATCTTGCAACTAAAGCTATCAAACAAAAGTATTCTCTATGATTGCTAATGTTGGACTAACTTACCGGTCCAACTTCGGCGCGTCTTTGAAAACACTTCTCCCGCATAAGCGCCTTCTATCTTGGAAAAGCCACACAAATATTTATCCGAGATTTTTGCCGTCATCTGTCTGCATCAAGTTTTCTTTTTTTTACCAACGGAGACTGACGCTGGATCTTCTTGCACATAAACGCATGATCCTGCATTTTTTTTTACATTTCCTTTATCCTCTCACTTCCACCAGAAAAACATTACTTGCTTGCTAATACGACCACTACTACTTCTTCGCGCACATTTCAACGTGGTGGCGAAACGAACGGCCTCTTGAAACACCAAGGAAGAAGTAGAACAACGTACTGACGAAACGCGCTCTGTAGAAGTTTGTCTGTTTAGGGCTACTATAGAAGCATGGCGGCAACTGGTGACTTCCATGAAAGTAGACCCGAGGTGTATGTAGATATAAATTGCCTGTTCTAAGGTTATAAAATCATAACGGCTTATTATATAAGGTCTTTACACACCTGCATTTCTGCCAATAAATTCTCCTAAATTTTACACACTGCACCTTTAATTTTTGTGAAATCAATTTGATTCAAATATTTTTTTGTTGTTTTTTTAACAAATTTTATATATATTTATATATATAGATATAGATATACACACATATTATATACATATTTATATATATGTATATATATATATATATATATGGAGAGAGAGAGACAGTGGGTCGCAGCTTGATGACTATAAGAAAACGTGGGTCATGAGGCCAAACCAGTTGAGAACCACTGCATTAGATGACTATGTCATGGAATTGTTTTTCTAAACTTACAAAGACATCATCACAGACAGTAGAAATCCTGAATTTTAAATAAATAATCATATATAAGTTTGGTGACATCACCTGATGAGAGAAAGAGAGAGGGTTAAATCTGACACAGCAGATGGTTACCGAAAATTTAAGCTGTAGTGTCTTCAGAGCCAACTGTTCAACAAAGTGCCCTAAATGTGACTCCAGCAGGAATTCATGTGACATTTAAGTCTAAAGGCTGAAGTGATGACGTTCGCTCTCGAGATCTTGAGATGATTCTTACGCTTTTAAATGCATAGAATATTGAAAACAGAGCACAGGTGTCACTCATTTTTCTTTCGTTCCCCCTCTCATCAGGTGTATCTTCGCTCTCTCATCTTTGGTTTGACATTAACTTTCAAAGGATCCAGTCTATAGTAGAATGAGTTGTATCAAATGTCACTGATATTGTTTGATGGACAATTCGCTTCCCTTTAAATCACTGTTGCACCTGTTTTAAAGTGACAGGAAGATGAAACCTATCCTTTCATGATGCCCAGTCTGACATAATGCATCAAAATCTACAGTACAACAGATGGCATGCTTCTCATCAGGTCACCAACAAGACCCTTTTGCAAGAACGAATGCAGTTTTAAAAAAGCACCACAGATTAAATAAAATGGTTGAATGTTTCAGAGATTTCTCTGAGGTTTGTTTACTGCAAAAATAGCATCTGCAGTTAGCAGCAAATAATCTTCCGTAATCACTGTTTCATTCCTGCTAGATCATTTACTTGGACTTGTGTAATTGAACCCACCATAATGAACGTCTGCCAAGCTCCACAGCCAGCTCCCAAGATAAATCAGGAGGCATGCCAGTGTTTTAAAAGGATAAATAAACAATGTCATATTGTAATCTATCTACTTTCACCTCAAATCATGACACCAGAGTGCAAACAGACAGCTTAGCGCTGATATGACTGTAGGATATCAAGTGAGTCATGTAATGGAGTTCAACGCACACTAATGTAGAACATCACATATTCTGCAGCAGTTGCACAAAAACCATCTTGAGGGGACCAAACGTCCCATTTCTGATGTTAGAAAATTACTATATTTGGTGCTAACAGTAACATTAACCTTACAAGAGTCATGGAAAAACATTCTGAAATGAAATGAATGTATTACTGTGCTTCCCACAGACTAAATGAAATGTTTCAGTGGTGAAGATGCAGGTGAAACAAATATCAAGAAGTTAGTATACATTGGAAATCCCAATTAAACCTACGGAACCTGATGATCAGATCATGCTTACCCACAGACCTGCCATCGACAAGGTCATGGATTGCCTTCGCTTCAACAACTCTGATCGCGCATCCTCGGGGGTTTTCTCGTCGAGATAAACACCAATCAACGAACAGGTTCCATTTCAACGCGTAGACAACTCTTGTAGAAGGTGTTCTCGCAGAAGAAATAGGGGGTAGGTCACTTGGAACCTCTGCGCTCCGTCCGAATTTTCCACAAATCTGGGCGCGGGTGCCATAGGGTGCCCCATCTCTGAGTCAGTAGATCCTTCCTCAGAGGAATCGGCCAAGGAGGGGCTGTCACGAGGAGCATGAGTTCGGGAAACTGAGTCCTGGTGGGCCAGTAAGGGGCTACCAGCAAGACTTGCTCCTCATCCTCCCCGACCTTGCACAGGAGCTGTGCAAGAAGGCTCACTGGGGGAACGTATATTGGATGGAGTCTCAATTCTCCAGGGAGCGCTTGGGCTCGAGACAGTTCGTCAACCGTCTGGTTGTAAACACCTGCAATGTGAATGGCGCGAAATGACCTCAGATGCTTCTGAGTCCATAGAAGGAGCGTAGACCACCTTGATGGTTGATGTACGCAATGGTCGATGTGTTGTCCATACGGACCAGAACGTGACGGCCCTGTAGGTGCTCTTTGAGGCGACCCAGAGCTAGACGAACTGCTAACAACTCGAGGCAATTGATGTGCCAATGCAGATGAGGTTCCGTCCAAACCCCTGAGACTGCATGCCTGTTGTACGTGGCACCCCACACTGTGGTGGAGGCATCTGTGAATACCACAGCATGCCTGGAGACCTGTTCCAAGGGTACTCCTGCCCGAAGAAACATTAGGTCTGACCACGGGGAAAAGGGCAGGCGACACACCCACCTCGGAACTCGAACGAAGCCAATGCTGAAGCGGTCTCATATGGAGCAGCCCCAACGGGACTACCACTGAAGCTGCTGCCTATATGCCCCAGGAGCCTCTGAAATTGTTTCAGTGGGACCATTTTCCTGTCCTTGGACGTATTCAAGCAGGTCAGCAGAGACTGAGCACGTTCCTCTGTGAGGCGTGCTGTCTGGGCAACCGAGTGCAACTCCATACCGAGAAAAGAGATCCTCTGCACCGGACAGATTTTGCTCTTCTCCCAGTTGACCCGAAGGCCCAACAGGCCTTGTCCTTGTGTTCTCACAACTGAGCTCTGGACTGTGCTAGTATCAGCCAGTCGTCGAGGCAGTTGAGAAAACAAACCCCTTTCTCTCTGAGAGAAGTCAGGGCTGCCTCGACCACTTTGGTGAACACACGGGGCGACAAGGAGAGCCCGAAGGGTAGGACACGGTACTGATATGCTTGACCTTCAAACGCGAACCTCAGGAATGGCCTGTGTTGCGGAAGGATTGAACCATGGAAGTACGCTTCCTTCATGTCGATTGCTGCAAACCAATCCTGGGGACGGAAGCATTCGAAAATGCGTTTCGGCGTCAACATCTTAAACGAAAGCCTGTGAAGAGCTTGATTTAAGACTTGCAGATCCAGGATCAGTCGTAACCCACCACCTTTCTTGGGCACTATGAAGTATGGGCTGTAAATCCCTGTCCTCACAGAAGTGAGGCTGGAAGTCCTTTGGTTCGTCCTCCCTACGCTCTGACTGCTGCCTGAAATGAGAGGTGAGTGTGTAACAAAAGCTCTTTTACAGGCCTGTCCACAGTAGCTCATTGCCCATCGAACACCGCTCCAGTACCGGATGCCTCATCTCCAGAACCGTACTCTCCTTCCCAAATGGAGACTCCAACAGTGTCGGAGTGTGGGCGACAGGAGGCGCTCTCCGAGGAGAGTCCCTGACTGTCACTGTAAGGCCAGCCCTCTCCCCTCTGGAACCGGAAGCTCCGCGGACACTGTCAGCGCGAGCCCCAGAATGCGGAAGAGGAATAGGGACTCCCTTTCCACCGGTCATGTAAGTAAGCCTTTTCCGCAACTCCAAAACATTCATCTTCCCGTATGAGGAACATGAACCATCCACGAACACCGCTTTAGCATGCTCAATGCCCAGGAATGTTAAACAGCGTTCGTGACTGTCCGCTGGCGCCAGGTAACGGCCACATCCAACAGCGCACGGATGGAAAGACATTCCTCGTAAAAGAAAGCGTCTTTAAAAAGACGTACCATCCGTGAGCCAACTCTTTTAGGCTTTGCTCTTTTGTGAAAAAGCTAAAGCAAACAGAGAAGATGGCCGCTCGGTAAACAAATGCAGATAGTGCAATACAAATGTCACCGCCACTCGACTAGAACCACCGTTGCTGCAACACTGTAACACCAGCCTTTCTCCGTCAATCGCAAGAGTAGAATCAGGAACGTTCGCATGAACTGCACAGCTCCGAAGCGAAAAACTAATGAACGCTAGATCTGCTGACCTACTTATACTCGCGCTGCGATTGGGTTCAGCTGATCCTAATCAGGGTATGCCAATGAAATTCATTGGCGTGTTTACATACACGCAGAGTAGTTTGGACATCCCCAGGCGAGATTCCTATTCGTCGGCCACCGACGTGACGTCGAAGTGACTGAAAGGGAACTACGTAGTAATATTCTCTAAAATGGTAGAAGACATAAGTCACAGGAGAAGAATGGTTGAGTATGTAATGTTATTTTTATTTTAACCATTTATTTTTCTTTCTATGTTTTCTCCGCAAACAAAACATAGTTTTAACTTATAGTTAAATAAGTTTAGGACACACAAAAGTCCCCCACCTTTTCTGCATCTCAAATATAAGTATTGCATAAGACTGATTTCAGTTGACGTTATGGGCTTCAAATCCCCCCCAAAAACAACCTCACTCTGCTGGACAAACACGCCATCTGACATTTAGGCCTGGAGCAAGCAGGAGGCTGAGCTTGAAATTATTCATTTTGAATTTTTTAGTCAGAGCCCAAAAACTAAGAAACATGTGCTACTTCTGTTCTGTGCTTGAGCAAGACCCTGCATGTTTTTTTTTATTATTATTCCTTTTTTTTTCTTTTTTTTGTCTCTTTTGTTTTTAATCTTGCTGGGCAAATTAAACAGAACAAAAAGAATTTCACTAATTCTTGTTTCATCATTTTATTGTCCTTGATCAATATATTATCACTGGGTATTGTGCTGTCATCTGAGAGTCTAAATGTTTTTTTCGATTCTTGTCAAAACGTTTTCTTGGCTGACAAGCCATATCCAGCAGATTTGGGAAACGCATGATCATGTCTGCTTGATTGGCTAATTATTAGGCAGAGTTCAAGAAACCCTGCTGAGGTACGTCTCTCTGAGCGTCATACCAACAGCTTTTCTTTGACAAAATGCAAGATATCTTGACGCCTTCATCTGCATCCAATAGAGCTTCTATAAATGGCAGAAATAACTTATATATATATATATATATATATATATAAATATATTCAAAATAAATGACACAATATAAAATCATGTACATCCACATGAAAAGAATAGGCAAGTCATATCAGTAGCCTAATAAAAACAGTGTTATTTTACAGTACATATCACATTGTCTCATGGGGAACTTCTTGCTTCACTCTTAAATTCTTGCTTCACTCTGTTTCTTATTTTAAAAATGGATTCTGTGATTTACTTATTAAATCATGTTTTTAATTTGCAAACACATTCAATCAAACACATAAATAGCATATACTGTACAAGCAAAGTCTGAATAACTAAACTGACAGAAGGTTGGATCTATGTTAGACGTTAAATTAATACTGTGAATAATCTCCATTGTTCTTGCCAAAAAAGGAATTATATTGTATCATCAGAGCATACGGAAACATATTCTCCTGAAATCCTGGCAGACCATTGACCATTTATTTTGTTGCACTGACATAAGCAATAGCAGCAAATTACTTAACATGTTTTTCTTTTAGTTAAAGCTATCATTTATATTTCAAATGAGCTGTGTGAGACCCCAGATTGGATTTGTGCAAACCAAGTCTAAACATCGTCTTTTCAGTTCCTAAAAAAGAAACTGTAATCCACAGCTAATATGAAGAGTTCAGTTTTTTATTATTCATTTTAATTTCCTTAGAACTCTCACAGTGTACAGTGTAACTTATAAAACATTTATAAGTTTTGATGCGTTTATTTATTTCCACCCTCCAAAGCCTTAATGGACTTTGTAATAGCGATGGCTGGGCTGATGCCCATTAGTACCAGGGCTTAATGTTTGCTCACAGAAGCATGTGGGCCGCATTTAAAGTCTGGCAGAATGTGAACATTGGCTTGACTTTGCTTGGCTAACGGCAGGTACCCACATTTGAGGCTAATGAATCTCTCTCCCTGCGTTTTAGCATGTCTGTTCTCCTTAGAGGGCAATGAGGCCTAAAACTACAGAACATAGCATCTGGGTAATATGCTTTTTAGTGTAAGGCTGTTTGCGCATTCATTTGCGAAATGATTATGAGCAATTTTTTACATTAGCAGAACATGCTAATGCATCTGTTTTTTACATTGCAGCTATGATATGGACAACTTCAGTAAGAATCCAACAATATTGGGCACATTTTCTGTCATAATGACCCTTGTTGACCATACAAAACCTAGAATTACACAGCACTTATCAAATAATTGGTACAGGGAGCTATTGTCACATAGTCATCTCTAAAACAAACATATTGTGTAAGAAGACAACATGAGATATTAAATAAAATACAGAAACCATTGTTAAACATAATTAATTGAGATATCTAAAATACAAATTTGATATCTAAAACAAAAAAAATTAACATTCTAGAATGAATGAAAAATCTTCTTACAGTCTAAAATAACCTCTGACTATTATTAATGTATTGTAATGACACTGACCAAATGAAACAAACTCTTCAGATCTATGATCAGTATTCCTCATGTTTTGATCCATGCTATACATATTAAAGCATGTGTATGTTGATGATTCTTATTTGCATAAATGAGAATATTTTAAAAGGTCCATGTGTTATACAGCACTTAGGGGAGTTTAATTTTAGAAAACCTCCCACAGATCTGCGTCAGGTACTTTTATTACTGCAAAAAAAACTGAAATTTGACCATTAACGTGGCGGTAAGCAGCACTTAGGTACGGCTTATTAAAAAGTGGAGACCTGATGAGTATAATTAGCTCATCTGTTTCCCTCGACAGATGCGCTGGGGACATTAATGGGTTACTAAAATCTCTCTTGGATGCAAGCTCGTCACTCATTATGCCGATATTGTCAAAAACAAAAGCAGGCTGCATTTAAATGTACATTAAAAAGGACTGCGCCAATCATCCTATAACAGGAGCGTTCTAGGACCAAATGTTAAATTAGCATGATACTTTACTCATTAAAACAAAACATTGGATTAAAAATAAATACAAGGATAAAAGGGAATAAGGGACAACACTACAGCTAGGATTCCCTGAGTCTAGATTTACATCGACTTGCATCAAATTTCACACAACTTTTCCGTAATGAGAATAAAAAAGAAAACTACTGTGAGTTATTAAAAACTCCCTCATTAAAGTATCTTATTTATTTATTTATTTATTTATTTCTCAATGCTTATTGTGTATGTGATTTTGTTTCTTATTTCTTCTGTGCCTTTGTTAATATATGAGAAACAAACAAGATAAAAAGAGAGAAACTGCTTCAGGCATCCTGACAGGTGTCTCTTTACTGTGCTGTTGCACTTACAAGTGTTCCTAAAGCGGTACTGTTGACTCGGTGGCCAGCATCTAAAATTAGAAGCAGAACTGATGCTGATTCAGGCCACGCTCAGAGCCCAGGCTGTTTCATTAAAGAGATGGGTACGCCCTATAGGTCACAGTCTCAGACAGGATCCGTCACAAAAAAAAACCCTGAGTCAATGCCTCTGTCTCTTCACCCACACTCTGCTCCAGAGAGGCATTTCAGAGCAAGCAAATAGGTAAAAGAATGTAGTGACGAGTGGAGATGATACTGGTTCTTATGACCAGTATTTAGCTTAAACATAACATTTTTGACCATGTTCCTTAGCGTTCAAATAGCTGATATAACCAGCTAGCAACACCAGGGTCACACAATGTTTGATTTTGGTTTTCTGTGAAAAAGGTGTCTTCTAAATGTGTAATTATTTTATTCAAAACAAAAATATATTAATTTATATAAAATGCTGTATCTGAATTGTAAGGCTGCTTTAAAACAACATGTTCAGATGAATCAAACTAAACTACAACGGAACTGAATCAAAACAACCTGAACAGAACCAAACCAAACTAGTCTGAACTGAACCTAATCAAACTCAGTTGAACTGAATCAACTCTACTTGAGTTGCACTTCAATGTGCTGAGCTCAACTAAACAAAATGAAACCGGTTGAATCAACTAAGCTGATTTGATTCAACTTGAATTGCACTGCACTAATCAGAACTGAACCAAATTATACTCAACTGAATTACTAAAGTAAAATGAACACAATTTTAGCTGAAACTGAACCCCACAAAATCGAACTGAACTGACCAAAATAACTGAACTGAACAGAACATCTAAACTTAACCAAACTGAATCAAATTTGAACTGTTCTGAACAACTGAACTTAACTGAACTGAAAATGTATTTATCTACTCAAAAGCTAAAGAGGATTGGAGTTAAGATCTTAAGAGCAAAACTGAACAAATATCGGTGTCCTAATGATGAAATATAAGGGTCGCATGTTTGAATCTGGTTGAGATAATTCATCTTTTCTGCTCTGTCACCTCAAACACCCTTCAGCAAAACACATAACCTGCAGAACTGTTCCTGTAATTAAATCTGTGTCTAACACGTCACAAGAGATAAAAGCGTCTGCTTAATGACTAGTAACTAGGCAGGCATCAGACAATGACACACTAATGGCGAAGCATGTCTGCCTCATCACTGGAGGGTCTTTAGCCAAAACCGGCATCTCCTTAAAGACCAAAGACATGCTTACAGGAAAGAAATGCTCTGTACAAGGTCGATGCCTACAGTCAGTACGCTTCTTTAAAAACATGCAAAACCTTTGAATATAATTTGAATATTAGCCAAAAGCTTTTTTTTCTCTTTCTTTGTGAAAACAACAATCTGCCTCAGTCAGCGCATCTGAAATAATCCATCTGCGTGAAAGAGCCACAGGCAGTTCAAACGATTCTCTCCAAATCATGCTTCCGTTTAAACTCATCCTGTGGTCACACAGTTAGCTCTCTGTACAAAACAGCTCAACTCAGCAAGATACAAGCGTTCCTAAACACAACCGATGAAGACAAATGTTTGCAGGCACCATAAGGTGTCTGCACTTCCCATTCTTTTTTTTTATTTTCGCTTTTTGGTCAAGCTTAGTGCATCCCAGTGCAATAAATTATCAAGTGTCAAGAAACCAAAACAAACAGTTTTTTCTAAATATGTTTATGCATGGCACTTCAGAAAACATTTGGCGATTTAAATCACTGAATGGATGCGGTCAGCCTTTGCATAAAAGGCTAGTGGGGAAGATCACATGCAGGAAGGACGAAATGAAATTACACCAAATAACATGCAACCGAGGGGAATGCATAAGCAGCTCTGTAATCCCCAATGGCAAAGCACGAGTCGTTGAAACCAGAAGCCGAGCTGCAATTACTCTCAGAGAATAACACTGTCCAAATCAATCACTGGCAAAACCCAGACAGGTGTCAGGGAGAATGAGTCGCAGTCCGATCGGACGCACGCTCCGATGCTCCAGTCACCTGAGAGTTTTGCTATAACAAACCCCCCCGCACCCCAGTCTTAATTGGGGAATGATTAACAAGCTCGCGGGAGATGTGTCCTTGAGCGTGCCAGAGAAAACAGACGACCGCATCAGTCCTCCAAAAACTGTTCCAAAAGCTCAGGTTAGACAGATACTGGGGCCTCAGGAGTTTTTGTCTATCATGTTCTGCAAGTCATTCTGAACAGGTAAAAGCTGTGGAAACGAGTGAACCAATTACAAAAGAAACAACTCAACCACAGTTGCAAACACATTAAAATCGAAATCATCTCAAACTTAGTGAGATGGTCTTATCTACCACTCAGCTCAAGTAAAATGCACTTTCTTTTCATCGTTACTCATTACTAATGGTCTGAACAAAGGTTTTAGAATTACTTTTTTTACTATTTTTTATGCAACTGAACACTGGCCTAAAATTCACAGAAAAACAGAAAGTGTCTCTCTAAAAAGTGTCTCTACTACATATGGTACCACATGCAGTACATAACATACCATTGCAAATAAACTGAAATTATTATATTTATTGTTTAACCCTATGCCATATTTAGAGAAAGTGCAATTAAAATAAAGAAATAAATCAATAAAGAACAAGAATATATTACTGGTATGTATTTGGCATACCATGAAATTAGCCTTTAAAAGGAAACATTTATTCCAAAAATGTTATTTCCACTGTATACAGTAGATGTTGTGAAATTGGCACAACAATTTTTAGGTACAATTTTCCCAATTTGACTAATTAAACTATTTTCTATTATATAAATTATTTTCAAGTTTAAAGTTGAAGAAACATGCAAAAATGTGGTGATTGGAAAAACTAAATTCCTTGAAAAATCTGTTATAAATGTTATAAACAGAGTGCTTGTCTTCCATAAGCTCACTTCAATCATAGAGTATGTTCTGTGCTTGTGGTTCTCACTCAAGGAAGGTTTTTAGCATCACATCATTAATTCAATGTTCACTGACTTACAAACATTTTGAGTGAGTCTTAATGAGAGACAATTTGCATCGGAAACACAGAAGTGAGCTGTATGACTTTGTGTGCATAAAATAGTTTCCTAAATACGTGCTCATTTAGGTTCAGAATTGAAGAGCCTTTATACAGTATGGCAGATCAGTGCAGAAGTGATGGTGTGAGTATAGAGAATGGAAAGGTCATGGTTATAACCATTATTTGCGCCCTTCATCTACTCAGTCTTAACTGCATGTCTCGACTTCATGCCCCATAACTCCAGTTTATGAACCAGCCGGTTCAGTTCTGGTATAAAGATAAAATGAAGACGTCCTCACATTCCGGTCCAATCTTATAAAGTGGTTCTAATGGACATCAACATTATGGCTTTAAAATTAGATAGTAAAATATAAAAAATGGAGCAGTAAAATATAAAATAAGGAAAATCAAGGCTTTATAAGCCATCTTTGAATAATTTGTTCAGTTATTTTTGGAGGCTTCAGACAAGCAGATGCATTGAAAATGCGTATCCTTGCTTAAACACAGATACTGCACACCAGTAATAAGGTGGATATTTTAAAATAAATGATGGGCACCTTTTAGCTTGGCAAGATGCAATTTCAAAGAAGTTGTGTAATATAGTCCAAGCTTTTGAAAAAAACAAAAAGCAGCTCAAGAAATCTTATTATTAATGTGCTTATAAGTAGTGTAAACAAGACAATACAAATATACAGTCAAAGAAAAAAATAAAAGATTATAAATCCTTACACATTTAACAGAATCACAAATGCAATATTGAAGTAAACGATAAAATTAAATATTTTCAGCCGTCTGAACGAATAGATTTACTTGAACTGAAATACATAAATGAAAGCAAGCAATAGTATTGCAATATGTGTTTAATATTACGTCAGCTCCTTCAGTTATCGGCTGTGTGCACAACAATGCTGTACTGGCATGGAAAAAGAAGCTTGTTACTGAAAAACCTCTTTAAAACCTTTTTAAAAGTAACGTCATTATTTCTTTTCAGTGGTAACTCCAGTAACCCAGAAAGCATCAGTTCACGGGCCTACAGTGTTAGAACACCTGCCTGCTAGAACACACAATGGCAGCAGGTAAATCAGGATGACGCCATTTCACCTAAGTATCCAAATGACAACTTTTGGATCATGACCGTCCTTTGACAGCCATAATCCATAAATAGCCTATTTATGCACCACGGGCCTGTAACGGCACTGATATGAAACATACAGGAACAAAAATCAGAGATTCACAGTTCACTGCGTCTAATTCACTCAAACAGTCATGTTGTCAGGTTCATTCGTGCGGAAGATCTGGACCTCAGATTAGCGGAGGGCCGTATCTGTGATTTGTTGAGGAATGAGCCAAGCGTGTCAATGTGATTATAAGCGCATATGGGTGAATGGAAGTATCAAGATATTTACTAGAAAAGGGTTCTGGCCTTACATGGCCCTAACACTCATGGCAGCTCTTCAGATCAAATCATCTGTCTTCCAAGATACCTCTTCACTTTAAATAGCCATGATGGGACTACCATCTAATGCCATTTTGCTCTCTCTTTTTACAAGCAGCTCCAGATTTCTTCCAGCGTGCCTCAGATAGCTTTTTATGAAGCAAATACTTAAAGAATGAATAACCAACATATTTCAGAAACTGGCTTAATTGAAATCAAATTGAATGTGCTCAATTTAAGAAAAGTTAGTATTTAAGCGGAGAATAAAATGAGCATACCCACATGCTCGGACATGCATGGACTGAACCCACAACCTTTATGTTAGAATCAATGTTTTGTAAATGTTAAGCTACCACCTTAAAATGTTGCAGTATGTTCTTCATTGGCCTACTGAACTGTACTAAAAATATTTTTAACCATCTTTGGAGTAAAAAAAGGTTGTTTAAAATGAGTTCCCCAAGGAGAAATTAAACCCTGCATAGCTAATATGTAATACTTTCCCACTGAATATTAACAAAGCATACTGTACAAGACTGCTATAAATCCTTACGAGCTAGTTGTAGAATTAAAGGGTTACTCCACCCCAAAATGAACATTTTGTCATTAATCATTTAAACCCATGTCATTCCAGCTTTGTTTGTCTTCCGTACAAAAAGTATTCTGATCGCCTAAACGTTACAGTTGATCCACTGATGTCAAAAAGGACTATTCTAACGATGTCTTACATCTTTATCGTGTTTATTGCTTGCCAGTTCCTGGGACAGTCACATCTCATCCAAAATATTTTATATTGTGTTCTGAAGATGAACAAAGCATTTACGGGTTTGTGATTAATGACTAAATTTTAATTTTGGGGTGTAGTATCCCTTGAAAGCATGCATAAGCCACAGGATAGGTGCAAACCAGTTGATTTTAAAATAAATCAAATGTTCTTATTCACTTATGCACTAATTAGTTTTATTTCTCTCTCATGTCCTATACAAACTGCTTTGGTTGCTTTTCAGCCAAACTATAGAGTGAGGAAATAATGCAGTCAGTGAGTAATATTATTAACATCCTTTACTGATGAATCAGTTTGTGAACTGAACCAACAAGGCAATAACAGAACTAAAGAGGCCATAACATCTTATAAAGCTAATTTTGTATGGATGTTATGTGAAAATCGATTTGGACTATTGTTGACAAAATGAAAACCCAGTAAGTCTGTGTTTATGTAATTTGTGGAGACCTTAGTGTTTAAACTTTGTCTGGAGTTTCTTATAATAAGGCATGCATATACATTTTAATAATAAATCACTTCTGAATGACAGTGTTTTAATGGAACTTTAGATGATAATTTCGTTTTAATGGCATAGTCATTTAAAAATATAATAATAATAAAAATAAAAAAAACTGTCATGATTTACTCAACCCAATCTTTCTGTGGAACACAAAAGGACATATTTTGAAAAATATTTGTTTGTTTTTGTCTGTATAATAAGAGTCAAAGGGTTTCAAAATCTCAGTGACTTTCACTGTATGGCCAGTCACTTTATTAGGTAAAAACATCACTGTGAAGAATGAAACCCCATGTTAAAATCCATAAACAAGTGCATGTCTTGGTGTCTTGGTGACCTTCTGTTTCTACAAATATCCCTTGGTACAATCATAATGCACTTCTAAACAGCCACAACACAGACCCATTAGCAAGTACTGTAGTACGACCACTCTCAACACAGCCACAATCAAAAGACCCACTGTTAGGAAAATAACACGCCAGAGCTTTTAAACAACTCTAACCTTAAGATGTCAAAGACAGGTTCCTAGAACTACTTATTCAACAACGAGAAAAAAAACAATGAAAAAACGGAGAGGGCAAAAATAATCACTTGATCACTCAATTTCTGTTGTTGTCCGTTGTTGCAGTGGTCACTCAGACAGAGACGAGACTGACAGGAATTCAATGTTAACACTAAACATTTATCCATGCATTTTCGTTATATACACAGTAAAACAACAAGAGTGCTTGCTGTCTCACAGATTGATGGAGTAGTTGGAGTAGGTGTTTTGGAGTTTAAAACAAAAAGAGTGCTGTTCAGCCTGAGTCAGCTAAAAAGAGAATGACCCGTCCAGCCTTGTAAAAATTATTTCACTGACTTGGCTAAATCCTTCATGAATTTTTTCTCTCACTGACATGATGCGGAAGATGTGCATCCACCTGTTTCTACTGGGCATAGCCAAATACTTTCAAACTAGTTCCTTTCAATTAGGTAAAAAAAACTGTGGCAACACTTTTCACAACAATTCAGCTTTTCCAGTTACTGAAGATCAGTCGTTATCAGCCCATTCATATGGGTCAGTAGGGGCCTGCTGCACCTACTAGTAGGCTTAGAAGGCTGTTATC
>JAUMHR010000072.1:9398773-9411593 GCA_032361145.1 Enteromius fasciolatus | reverse complement strand
GACTAAAACACTGTCTTTGTGCACTGTCCTCATATTTACAACCAGTCTACCCTTTTTCCATTCCATTGAAAATACATGACTGTGGCTACACATTAAACACACACAATGCTATATTAAACAGCCTAGTTTCATTTAAAAAATGTGCATGTGGGTACATTTTTGTGAAATAAAACTGCATTGTTTGCAGCATGTTCCACAGTATATTCAAAGTTCATGACTGTGGCAAAATTTTATTATGCTGCTTAACACATTTATTATGGCAGTTCATGAATGAAATGTCCAGACAGAGGCAGTAAAGGTTAATGCTTAATGGTTAATGCTGTTAATGCTCTATCACGTTTGAAATCAAAGTGCCCCATACACCAAACCCTAAACCCAGATGAAGTGGGTTCCACACCACAAGTGCATTGCTGCACCAGATGAGCTACTGAGCAAGTTTGCTATATGAAATAGCCATGCATATGAAGGTAAATTAGTGATGTAAACATAAAAATGTATTATTTTATTTCATTTAAATATATATTTAAAGGGCCAGTACGCCAAACATGTCATTTCAAACCTGTAAGACCTTTTTATGTCTTCAAAAATATGTTAATTTGTGTTATGAAAAGGTTTTTCAGATTTGTATTAACGGCAGAATTTCTTTAAATTTTATTTCTGGTTGAACTAACTCTTTAACAAATTGGTGAAAATAAGTGTTTATTAATGAATTATCTGTAACGAAAAAGGATAGTCAGTGCACATCTTGTTGTAGACTGTGCATGAGAACTAGCAATCAACTTTGAGTTGTTGAGTTGATTCATGGTTTCCTGTGATTGTGATTATTGTCTAAGAACAATTATACCGCATCTGTGCATTAAAACATTCGTTAAACCACAGTTTTTTCATATGGCCTTTCAAAGGCCCTTAGTACAAAAATGACATGTTATTCAGCGACCATCATTGCAGTGACAGTTGCTCAAAGCCCATGTGCACACCCATGATAAAAGGTATAGCTAAAGTACTACAATAACACTTCCCAATACATTTAAGCAAAAATATAGAACTTTTAAAGTGTCTCCTGTACCACCAAGACAAGGTGCTGCGGTTCAAGCAATGTCAAAACTGAAAGATTCATGATTGATTCTGCTTCTGATTACGCATCAGGGTGGAAAAAGGTGAAGTCTGCACTGAAAGTGGTTAGGTTCACTCTGACTTGCCGAGTTAAATTTTGTGAATCTTTTTAATAAGTCACTTTAAGCTGCTAGAAGTGGACGTGTGACCCGACTACGTGTCTGCTCTTGCAAAAATAAATGACAGCTCCGTGTCATCATGTGAAATACAGATTGACAGCAAGTGATTCACTATCACCACTCCAACAGAATGATAAAACAGGAAACTAATTCTCTATTCTCTCTCCAGAAATGTATTAGTACATAAATAATGAAGTGTTTTAATTTTAGACTTTAGATGTGTCTGTGTGCGCCTCTGTTAGTGTGCATAAAAGCATGATGAAGAATGTTGTTTAGCTTGACGAATATTGCACATGTGAGTCTGTAATGAGTGTTTAGGGAAATAGGTTTCGCTCTTTATGTATGTATGTGTGTGTGTGTGTGTGTGTGTGTGTGTGTGTGTGTGTGTGAAGCTTGCAGTGGTTTCCTGCTGCGGGCGGCTCAGGATTAAAGGTGGATTAATGTAGTTTAATAGCTCTAATCTGCCTCAAACCCTCCTGTGTTTGTCCACAAAGCTACAAGACACCAAATTCATGACCACATGATCTGTATATTCGGTAAATAAAAAAAAATGTAAAAATTAAAAAAACTGCACCAAAGATGTTTTCCCACCGTTGCACAAGCCTGATAACTTTTAAATGTTGGTACAATACTGTTGAACAATGAATACAAAATCAACACAGCACAGCCAAACCACAGTTGACACAGCCAAACCGCAAAGAACCTTTTTAATTCTATAGCTCAAGGCAGCTCACAGCCTCTAGAGGAACTTCATCAAGGGATTTTGAAGGGATTTTCATATTGTGTACAGTAAACTAATGAACCAGAAGGTCATTGGAAAGAAAGTCAATTCTGCTTCTACATTTACATTTAGTAGATGCTTTTATCCCCAACGACTTACAAATGAGGAAGTTCATAAGCAATTTATCATGAAAGAGCCACCATACTTGCAATGCTGCAAGTATAAAGAAGAGAACGGTACAAACGGGCATAAAATGCAAAAGAGTGAAAAAAAGAAAACAAGAACAGAATTCATTCCTCAAGAAGGTACCATTGCTTATAGTTAGGAAATTGAATGAAGGATCAGACCCAGCTGGCTTCTGCATCTTTATTCAAGTCATAGTTTGCTGTTGATAAAATAAAGAATTCAAACGTAACCCAAGCTAGACTTTTTTCTTCCTCTTGGTCTTCTCAGTGGATAATCCTGGTGGGGTAGAGGGGATTCAGATAGTGTTACTGAAGGGGCTTTTGCTTCAGATTCAGCTTGCATAATTAAACAGAACCGGTCGGTTGAGAACCGTGTGCAAATCTACAGTGTGAGGCACCACAAAGTGCAGAAAGGAAATGCAACTGGGATTTCTTATTGTCTCAAAGAGAGAAGGGATAAATTAGCGGTTACGTGCAACTTTTCTTTCCCTTCGTCAATTTTCCCTTCATCTCCGCTTCTTGTCTTTCCTTCACCGAGCCCTAATTTCATCACACAAAGGCTCAATTCACAGTGCACACCTCATAAAAATGCCCAGCAGGAAGTTGATTGCTGACAGCCAATCCTCAAACAACAGACAATTAATCTTTCTCCTCTCTTTATTCTTGCTCGTTTTCAAATTGCCACTTCTTTGTTTATTTATTGCTTCTAATGTTTCAATGCCATCATTCCTCAACTCCTATTGTTATCTTCTGTTCCTCTCTCATCCTGCTCTTTCAGGAAAATGTGTGATGCTGCGTCATTATTCATGCCACCAATTAAAGTGGATGGATATGGGTTAAGTGTGCCAAAAGAACTGAAGCTGAGCCTAAGAAGAAAATATCTGGTCAAAACATCATAAATACAATAACCCCAAAATAAATATTAATCAACCAACCAACCAATCATTATTATTATTATTATTATTAATACAAAAGTTAAAAAAATAACAGTATTAATGTAAGATAATATATAAATGAGTACATTTACCTTTAATTTAGGAACTATTTTTAATACACATCATTGTCATATTTATTATTATTAATAACAACAACAACAGCAGCTATAATTGTAACAATAATATTAATATAACATTAGTTATTGCATGATAATAATATATTTTTTAAATGATTAAGATTACCTTTAATTTAGGATCTAAAAATGGTATTTAATGCATCATCATCATCATATTATTATTATTATTTTTATTATATGTTATAGTATTTATTATTATTATTATTATTATTATTATAGCACACTACCTATCCCTTTAATTTAGGAACTAATATACATGTATTACATATTTACATAATAATATTTATTTATTAGTTTGTTTGTCTCTTTGCTGCTTTATATAGTTACTCTATAATAATAATAATAAAACAAATATATATAATTAATTACATTTACCTTTAATTCAGAAACTAAAAAAGTTATTTTTTATTTATTTAATGTTTTATACTGTCCACCAGCAGATTCTACCCAAAGGAAATTGCATCAAAATAAACCAGCATTCCATTACTGGGTCATGACCTATTAAGACACACTCAAGCCAGAAATATATGATTGGCATTGCATTACATAAATATTGAGTGGCTTGAGACAGCAGAAGTTGCATTTAAAATGACATAACAATAGATACAGTATAGCCTACTGTTAAACTGTAGACAAAACACATACGGACCTGTTGAGTTCTTAGACAACAGACAATATTACTTATACTTATAACTAAGACAATATAGTTCTACAAAAATGTTCTGGACATGATGTCTAATGCACTGACATGAATTAAAAATAGAAAAATGGGCTTTTCATTTTCAAACACAACTTCATTAGGGGCAGTCGTGGCCTAATGGATTGGGAGTTGGACTTGTAACCCATACGTCGGGGTTTCGAGTCCCAGGTCTGGCAGCACTCTCTCTCCACCTTCAATACCACAACTGACGTGAGACAAGGCACCGTTCTCCCAACTGTTCCCTGGGTGCCGCTGCCTACTGCTCCGGGTGTGTGTGTGCACTTGGATGGGTTAAATGCAGAGCACTAATTCCTAGAATGGGAAAACCATACCTAGCCACACGTCACATACTTTTTCTTTCCTTTCCTTTCTTTTTCAAACAGCCTCACTACTGCTTCAGCCAGAAGCTCACATCGCTCAACAAAACAGTAATTCTGCACCGCAGAGTGACGGTGTTCACACTCTCCAGGGAAGTCAACCCAAAAACACTCAGCTTATTGGCTTACTTATAGCCGTCTCTGCATATTAAACTTCTCCTTAAAAGAACAGGTCATGGCACATCTTACCTTGACTGCTTAATCTTCGCAGTGCCACATTCATTTTCGAGCGATGAATTCAGCACGCCTAATGCTGCTGAAATGTACCACATGGAGACGAACTACTGTGCCGTGGTTGTGAAGGTGGGAGGAGAGAGAAATAATTAGCCTGCCAGCAGTCGAGAGCTAAACCAAGTCAGGGTGTAGCAATCCAAGCCTTGAAGTTCATAAGCCTCTATCTGAGTCGTACAGTGAGGGTGAAAATGTCACAGTGTGTGAAGATGTGTGTATTAGAGCAGAACAAGATAGAAAGGAAAACTAGCTGAGAGAGGACATCAATAAAGCATGTAAAAATCTACTTTGACTGTTCTAATGCAAAAAAAAAAAAAACACCTGTAGATTTGCTGCTCTCTTTTTATCTTTACTAGATTTACCTTTGACCTAAAAGCAGCTCTCTTGACTTCAATAAAGTGTACTCACTTCAAACCAGGGCCATTAATCGCTTACTATTCGCACACTCTTTTTTCCATTTAATTTGAATGACATGCCTGCCAGAGTTGGAGAAAAACCCTTGCAGGAAGCCTCAAGCTAAACCAGCATAACCAAAAACACTTTCTCCGATAGAGCGATCAGGGTTTGTTTACAGCCTGAGTGGAATGAGAGCCTGTTCTCCACAGAGAGAAACGTTTATGAATAACTTAAACTGTATGGAGCTTCTTTAAAACGTGTACATGGATGCAAAGCTACAGGTTAAGCAGACATGAGCTTGTCTTGAGGCAGGCAAACCAACAGAGGATCACACTCTTTGGAAGCACCAGCTTCAGGGGGATTAGCAACATCCACTAATGCTATCAAATGATTTGCTGTCTGTTGATACAACTGTTGAAGTCTAAAAGCAGTTTAATGGTAGCAACCAAGCAATACTAAGCTACTTCCCACAACTCACCAATATATTTTCTGTAATACCTCTGTCATACCCATGTCATTAAACACATTTTTGTCCCCATAAACCAGAAATGCCAACACACACGCACAAACATATACAAATATTGCTTATATATTGCTTACCCCATAAGCTATGGTTTGCTTGTTTTAATTCTGACGGTTCTGGGTATTAATAATAATACAATTTTTAATGAATTATTACAATAAATTAAATAATTATTAAATAGTAACTTGTTGTTGTTGTTATTAATAAATTATTATTATTATTATTATTATTATATTATATACAGGATGTACAGAAATGTCAACCTCCAAATTATTATTATTATTAATATTAGCATTAGTATTGCTTTTTGGGTTATTAAAGTTCATTTGTTGCATAGAACTACATAAAAATAATATATTGATATTTAACATTAACATATTTCCTGTCCAATTTTAATGATTTACATCCAGTAAAAGTGTGCTGGCTGTTTTTAAGCTTTTAAAGTATTATTAAAATTTTTAGCTAAATTAAAAAGTCCTACAAAGTCATTTTACATTCTTCAATAAAGTAAGAAAAAAATGTTATAAAGCATTTTGGGTTTCGGTTTTGGCCAAATGCATTCAGAATGTTAGGTTTCTGTGCATCTCTTTTGATATGATATTATATTTGTAATAGTATTAGTATTGTATTGTAGTACTATTACATTAGCCAACATCTGTCAATTATTATGTCAAGTAACTACAGTACAACTGAAAAAACTGCTAAAGAAGTCTGAAGGAAGTCTGTCATGATTTATTCTTGATTACTCGTTCAGTCTTCATGGTGAAGAATTGAAAGTTTCTGGACAGACCTAGTGCAGGGACCACAGCACAGATCCTGAATGTACTAAAGGTCAGTCTTTGAATTGTGCCATACTTAAGTCTCTCACATGTCTTTGTTACAAGACTCTGGCCCTACTTCAATCTCCAAACCTATGTCTTTTCATTCTGTGAACTAATGCTGCTCTCTCCAACCTCCAATCCTCCTCAAAGAGCGTGTAAAGACATTCACAGTCAGTGGGTGTGGAGCCAAGACTTGAAAAGGTTGATTTAAAGGGCTAGTTCACCCAAAACGAAAAACTGCAATCATACTGTGTCAGATCTCTACGTCTGTCTATGTTCTGATATATATAATATAAGTTATTGTTATAACCACACAGGTTTGCGATTTTATAAGTAGATTTTTTTAAGATCTCAAATCAATCATTCAATCAATCGATCACATAACAGCTTACATTTAAATCAAAGTTAAAAATGTTAAACCAATGCATCTCTAGCATGGCACTTCAGGCTGTGTTTCTTTGCATGTCTGTATTGTTTGCTTTTCCACTGAAGCTAAAACACTTCAGAATGACCTTCTGCAGGGGTCAGCAGAGTGGTCCACAGAGGCTGTATGAAATCGCAAAAAGTACCCATAAAAAGTGTTTATTTTGACCCCTTCTTGTCTAATACAGAGAGGTTCTGTGGCGTTGCTAGGTAACGTGATAGGTGACCATTTTAACAATGTGCAAACCCTGTAGAGGTGTTGAGACACAGCTTGCATGCTTCTCAAAAAGCTATACTGATGAGAAATTAGACAACACTCTCAGTGACTGGCCCAAACAGCACAAATGCATTGTGCTTTCCAGCCAAACAAAAAAGCTATTCATTTAAAAGCCACTTATCCCAACGATAATTACAGAATATGTCAGAGATAACCTCATATACAGGAAAATAAGAAAACAGAGCATGCATAGAACATTATTTGGAAAAAATGCAATACAGTTGTTGTGGGAAAGCAAATGCCATTTTTAATAAATTATTATTATTAACCAAAAAAGATTTTTGTGAGGACATAACCTTGACATTTTGCTCTTGAATGTACATGGATATTGAAAGTTTAATCATAATTATATTGATATTTACATTTATTTTTAATTTTAAAAAGAATTCTCTTCTGCTCACCAGGCCTGCATTTATTTCATCAAAAATTCCAGCAAAAAAACTGTAATTATTGTGAAAGATTTAACATCCACACATAATAAAACTTAAACTGAGGGAACAGCAGCAGAATGAGTAAATGTTTTGGAAACATTCCCGTGGTCTTGCCGCTACTGTGCTAATGTGTTAACAGGTCTGTCCCACGACCCCAGCACTCACAGTCAGAGTCTAAGGTGACACTGACACTGCAATACAACAACAGGACACAAACGAACGCAAACACACACAAAAGGCAAAAACACTTATTTTTGTAACCTTAACATTACCATATATCTCACAAGTTCCAGCTCATTATGCTCATTATGTGCATGCAATTTGGATCAGACACAAGTAGATAATAATATTTGTCGGATATGCCTTAGTCTTTCACGCTATGCAAACATGACTGGTGTTGTAGTACTCAAATTTGATCATTTTTAAATATGTATATATGCTGATTATGATGTGAAAAAAAGAGTCTTTAAAAATTAGCTCCATGAAAATGTAAAACATATTTGAAATCATTTCCATCTTTTTCAGTCCCTCGATATTCGCTTTCAAATGCAGCTGAACTAAAAAAAACTCTTGGGCAAAGACTTGATTCATTCATTCATGTGAAACTAATCCTTCATTAACATGCATCTGTTGTGGCCTGATTTAATTGTTGTTCACTTCACTTGCTCAAGCAGTTTTGACATTTTATATGGTTTCACACAAACACGTACATGGGATAGCACACACTGGCACTAAATAAAAAGACAAATTCTGAGTACCAAATCCTGGAGCCCAGTCAGTATATTTGTTTAGTTAGTTTGTTAGTTGTCCATTGTTTTCAAATGTTTATTTTAATTTAATGATTTTCATGCGTTTGTAAGAAAAATCATTTATATATATATATATTTATATACATTTTATATATATATAAATTTTATATAAATGTATACTTTAATTGGAGCACCTAATCTAATAATAAATACTTTCAAAATATATACTGTAGGTGTGTTTTAATTTATACAAAATATATAAGATAATTAATTAATTAAAATAAATAATCACAATTGTTTAACAGCACTGATATATATATATTAGAAGCACACACACACTGTGGCAATCTCTTGTAGAGTTCACAATCCTCCAAACTCGTTCTGACTGGCATGAGTTTTATAAGTATGGAGACTTACGAGTGTCCTCTTGTTTGCATGAGAGCCATTGTCTCTTATCTCTCTGTCTCACAGGGGAATTTGTGTATAACCAATAAATTCAATTCACAGTCTGACAGGGGAACAATGACACGGTCATCCCCTGCTCCGTTATACTGAGAGCTCCTTTTGTGGTTTGCGATTTATGAAATATCACTGTTTGAAAAATACACAAAGAAAATATGCCATTCGACATACATATAATGCTTGCTTGATCCACAAATACAAAACACTGTGATTACAGTGAGATGGATAACATTTAGTTGCTAAATTAATAGAATAAAAAATAAAATAAAAATGGGATTGTGTCCATTGGTCAGGCATAGCAAAAAAAAAAAAATGGTAACGTACAAATAACGAGAGAGAGTTTATATTCAATGTTAAAGTTTAATTTTTTTTATTTTATTTTTGCTGCAAACCATAGCACACACACACACACACACAGATATATATATATATATATTCTGATGGTTCATAATAACAGTTCAATATAAGGCTAATTCACAAATGCTGAATATTTCATTAAATACTACGAGCACCTCAATGGGGAAATGACTACCACAGACCATTTAAACATGTTATGTGAAACCAATCAGCCTGAACTTCATCCCACTCTGTCTCTGAGACCTAAATGTCCCTTAACAGTTTAGATATGGTGTCCAGTGAAGTGCAGCAGGAAACGGTTTAATTCAGTCCATGAAGCGCTGGCACAGAGGAACCTGCAGCTGATGAAAGGGCTGATGAAATCTAAAGAATTTAGTGTGAAAGAGCCTGATATTAACCTGATTTGATTCACATAAACTTAGAGTAAACTCTGGTAATTTTTTTAGCTAAATGTTCGAGTCAAATTTACTATACATATAACCTTTCTTTTTAGTTATACAGGAACAAATGATGCCGTTAAAAATAGCACTTGGCTCAAAAATCAGAGATGAAATGTTTGAATGGGCACAGCACCTCTGGCTATTTCCCTAGTGAAAATGTAAAAATAGGCATTATACTTATAAAGAAGACATTACCTAAGCTTGAGTTTAAAAATAGCTTCAGTGGCTAGATGCGCCGCCATGCACTAACAAAAAAAAAGATGCATTGTTCAAAACAAAAAGCCTATTCTAGAACTAATGTGATTATTTTCTGCATATAATCCCCACAGGCTCACAGGATATATACATTTATGTTTTTTTGTTTGTTTGTTTCAATAGGCCCAGTGTTACGACAAACTCTGAAAATAATTTAAATGCTCGACTCGAAGACAACTAAATCAATCTACAAAAATTCAAGCATGACCGAATCCAAGAGAGAGGGAGATTATGGGAGAAGAGCTTGGTAGACTCAGAAATATGTGAAGCACAAGAATCACAAGAAATCACAAGAAGGACGTGTCCGCTGAGAATAGGGCTCCTTAAGGTCAAAGCACAGGTGAAAACAATCAATTTGTTTCCATCACAGACAAATGGCCTTTGAGTAGCTGGTGCACTGCTGTATGCCACAGTTTCTATTGATGTATGTGCTAATGGCTAAATGGCTTGTGGCTTTAAACCAGAAAGAATGATTTCTGGTTCAAGTCCCGGACAAGACTCCCTCCCTCTGACTTTTGCTGTTGTGCCCTAAAGCGAGTTACTTTAAACCATTTTTGTGTGCTGTAGGGGGTGCTGTGTTTTCTACAGGCATTTATTCACTGTTCACAGCTCTGATTTTTCAGATTTAGACTAGGATGAATCAAAATCATCTGGTTCCCTACTGTACACACAAAATCACAAAAGAGCAGTTCCACTCAAAAGCACACACATGAGCCATGTGTCCCTAAACAGCAACAAAGCACTCGATATAATAAACCCTTCCCTTCCCTTTCCGGGGTTTCAAATAGGGTTATGGGGATAATAAAAAGACGTTCAGCGTGACGCTGGACGCTGGTGACCACTTCAGTTGCGAGCTGCACCGCTCATGTGCTGTGGACCGAAGTGAAAGCACTGCTCTTAAAGGGGCGCGACGCATTTTGTCCCCCGAGCAGAAAGAGGAAAAGGGTTTTACAGCCAGTACTTTTTATTCCCCTAGCGAGATGGCGGTCTGAGACCTATACTCGGCCAGAGACATCTGAATAAAACGGCCGTTCGGAATGCTCACGTTTAAAGCCATTCTCTCGCAGATACAGCCGACAGACTCGATGTTCACTGGACCCTCAACACAGGCCATTCTTGAGATTTACCTTCAAGGGGACAGCATTTTATTACACGGTCCAGCCCTTTGGTCTCTCCCTGGCCCCATGAGCTTTTACAAAGTGTACGGACGCGGCGCTTTCCCCTCTGAGACAGATGGGAGTCTGTATTCTAAATTATCTTGACGACTGGCTCGTTCTAGCCAGCTTGCGAGAGGAGGCAGAGAGGCACAGGGCATTCTCCTCTGCTATTTAGACCATCTTGGACTCAGGGTGCAATTTGCCAAGAGCATGCTGATGCCCAGCCAACAAATACGTCCCTTTGCACTGTAATAGACTCAATGCAAATCAGAGCGTTGATCTCACAGAGCACGCCCCGACCATAGCGCATTGAGCCTCCTTAAGGATCGCAACACTTCATCCCCTGAGAGACTTTCAGAGAATGATGAGTCTAATGGCCACAGCCTAATCAGTGATACGGCTCGGCCTCTTACAAATATGGCCGCTGCAATACTGGTTGAAGGCACGGGTACCGCCGCGAGCTTGGCATCACAAACTGTTCAGCTCAGACTGGATGGTTAGTTTTTTTTCGAGGTGGTGCGCGGAGCGCAATGAAAACCCCTCATCATGCCAGATATCTCCTGACCAGACTGTGGGCAAGGATATTCTTATTATCTGTTTTCTAAGAGGAGCTAGACGGCTCAGGCCCTTTCACCCTCGCACCATCCCCACGTGGGACCTGCCAACCATGCTAGCAGCCCTCAGAGGCGTGCCCTTTGAACCCATGTAAATGACTACAGTGAAAGCACTGATGCTGAAAACTGCTGGCTTTAAACGAATAGGTGATTTGCAAGTATTGTCTGTCAGCCCCGCATGCGTGGAATTCGGGCCCAGTGACTCAAAGGTCATCCTGAAACCAAGCTCGGTTATATACCGAAAGTGCTCCCCACTCCGTTCAGAGCGCAGGTGATATCTCTCTCAGCGCTTCCCCCGGACGAGGGCCATGACTTTAACCCTCTCTGCCCCGTCAGGGCATTAACCCCCCAGAGTCGGCAAACACATACATGCGTTTTGAGGTGTCTTCTCCTGATGACGCCAATAAGAAATTAAATTACACACTGAGTTTTGATCGTACAGATAAGAGCAATACATCAATCGAATCTGTGAAGGGTCTACTTTAATTTGTATACACATTTAATAACAACACAACTTTGTGCATTTCGAAAAAGAAAGAAAACAAACAGGGTGCGCTGTCTGCCGCGTTGGTCTGCGTGATCTTCAATGAGCAATGAGTCACTAAAATGAAACTGAAACTCAGCAAATAATCCACAAAGAGACATGAGAGTTATATCTGTAGAAAGCTTGATATGTCTACTATTACACTAAGACAATAGTGTAATTGAAAACAAATATTCTGTGATAAAGTAATTCACATGAAACCAGCACGATGTCCAGTCTTCCGTGTCTCCTTCATTATCTCTTACTGTGACCATGCCCCCGCGCTGCGTGAACAATAGGTATGATAATCATCCACGCGGAGCGCGCCACATGTAAACACCCACATCAGCAAAAACAAAGCAGCGAGAGTTTAGCTGAAGTTCATCCCGGATACTGTACGCTTTGTGCTGAGAGGAATAAGACCGAATTCACCTCAGAAAAAGACGCGTTGTGATGAATAAATACCTCAAGAAGACGCACTCAGAGGAATAAACTTCGGATTAACGTTAGGTCAGACAAGAAGAATGCAGACTCGAGCGTGTCACAGAGTTATCATCCTAACGAGTGAGTAATGCTTATTTCTTGTATTAGTTTGCCTGTTATTGTTGCTTAACCGTGAACAAATCTGATTGTTTTGCTTTTCCCGAATTATAATTCCTGGCTGAAATGTTTAAAATCCAGTGAATAAACTTTTGAATATGACATCTAAATGTCTTTGGACGCGATGCTGTTTCAAAGCTCCATATATTAGCCCATAAAACAATACTGTATGATAATAGTGCATGATGAATGCTACAAGTCTAAGAATGTTTAGACCATATTATTAATCTATTCACAAATCTATTTTATAAATATATATCTGTAGATGTTTATA
>JAUMHR010000072.1:9367009-9381231 GCA_032361145.1 Enteromius fasciolatus | reverse complement strand
ATAGATAGATAGATAGATAGATAGATAGATAGGTTGATTGATTGATTGATTGATTGATTGATTAAGTTATGTTGATGGACAGATCAACCTGCCCTTGATAATTTCCCGGGAGTGAAGTCTCATGAAGTTTTAAACATTAATGTCACTCTAGTCATGTCCTTGTCTCTGCTGTCATTCAGAGATGCAGCATGACTGTCACACTGCTGAGTTTTAAATTTGGTTCCTGCTGCGAGTGAATGTTCTCGCCGGCATCCCTAGTTCCGGGCACTCAAAGGACGAGTAGGGGACTTCAGACTTCATGTTCTGCTCATTCACTCATAAAAGGACTAGAGAGAGATGTAAAACTAAAAAGAGAGAGAGAGACAAGGCTCTGCTCCTGTCCTGGATGATTCATGAAGAACCTGGACACGACAGATAAACGAAACAAGGAGCGATAAGGTATTCTCTTTCCCTTTTTTGTCAGGATTAAAACGCTTTCCTCTCTTCTCCTCTGCTGTTCTCTACTTTGTCCTCTGGTTTGCGGGGATGCCGCTGACCCCCACGGACACACAGTTCGGCACACTGCCATGCCCTGGAGAAGGATGAAATGAGTTTAAAGAGAGGAAAAAGGAATGACCAGAGAGTCCAGTGAGGAGTAATATTCAACAGTAGTGGCAGTAGTCGTCTAAATGCTAATCCACTATCAGGTACACAGTCGCTCATAGTCCTGCGGCTCTAAAACGGCTCTATCAGCGTGTGCCAGGAAATTACAACAGCTTAATTTAATTAACACACAGTCACTGCGTGGACAGTAAGCACTAGTATTGTGCAGCCGAGACCGTGACCTTTCGGCACTCTGAAGCACAGACAGTGGACATCCTTCCTGAAGGCAGGAATGTCAAAAACGTCTTGACCCATGAAAGTCTCCCAAAGCTGTTTTCCAACATCCATTAATTCTCATTATAATTTGATGACATCCATCAGGACATAGACTTTACATGTCTGGACTCTGCCAGATATGCCTATGGGCTATATTAAAAAACACATAAAAATCCAAAACTTTAAATTCCTTCATCATTTACTCACTCTAGTGTTGTAAATGACTTGAATGTGACAAAATAATGGCAGTTTTCAAACCCAAAACACATATTTGCATGACTCATTTGAATACTCAACTGAACTAACTGACCTCTTTAACAGCATATTCAAGCAATTTTACAGTAAATTCAATATAGCATATCAAGAAGAAAGGGTTTTCATGGGCCATCTGTGCACAGAACAGCTGGCTTTGCAGTGAAAATCACTTCTTGATTCTGATGCATGCAATATATTTCTTGCTCTGCAGGTAAATTACCATGTAATTGCTTGATGTGCTACCAAACATGGTACAAAAAGCAAAACAACCACTTTGATTTCATTTTAGTGATGGCACTCATGTCTTTATTGTATGTCGCATATACAGAGTTACACCAGGAGAGGAAAATCTCTTGGAAAGAAGGATGTTGTTACCAAAAATGTTGGCACTCAGAGAGGACGAGGTCTTTAAAATTGAAAAATGCTATGAATGCAGGAGGTCTTCAAATAATGAATATCTTTTGTTGATTTAAATGAATCTACAAATATTAATATTAGATAAAAACCTAAAAGTTGAAGACTAATTACTAATGACATAAACATACAATTATTAAACTAAAATTCAAATGAAAACTGAAAATCGAAAAATAGAAGCCCATTTAAAACATTAATATTCTAATATTACATAATTAGCACTATTTATAATATAAGTGAATAAGAGCATAATAGGAAATAGTGACTTTTCTAAAAGACTTATAATAAGACTTTTACAGTCTTTTATTAATTTGCTGCATTAATTTAGTGCAAATTTACAGAAAAACACCTAGATGCCCAAAAAAAAAGAAAAAAAAAGCTTTGAACAGCATATTACATATTCACCACCACACCAAGGATATGGCCCTTTCTCCGTTCTCCTGTTTCAAATGCTGTCTATCTTCCTCCCTCTGTCTTTTCTGTTTGAGAATGACAATGTGTTTGCATCACTTTCAGCTCATCTTTTGCAACAGAAAGACTGCACAAACAGATCACAATAAAACCGCATATCAACATTCTCTAAAATTGTCTGTCAAATCATGAGCTAGTCACCTGGTGGCGCCATTCCAATCCAAAGTAATCTCAATATGCCTTACTACTTTACGTTTGGAAAAAAAATAAGCATAAAAACATAAATCTAGAAACTGCCTTTAAATTAGTTTAACATTTCAATTTATCTACAGTACATTTACTTATAAAGAGGATACTTAATTTCCTTTCAGATGAGTCAAGGAGTACCATCACCTTCCCGCTGCTCGTGCTAAAATGGCATTTGGAATCCGTTTAAAACCAAATTCTGCCAAATACCTAATGTATATGAAAGTACACAGGTATTCTCAGAATGTCAATTGTAAAGTTAAACTGAACTGCTCTTGCAAATTTTTACCATCTGCACTAGTAATTCCCCCCTGCTCAGAGTGTGTGTGTTTGATTTCGGTGACAGGACGCTTATTTTGAAGTTTATTTGCATGGGTTTGCGTTCCACCCACCCTTCTCCCCAGTGAGTGTAAATTCCGCTGAGGGAAAAAGTCATGTGTTTTTTGAAGTGTGATGTCTCGGAGCCTGAAGAGAAGTTTAGGAGTTCTCCTCTGATTTCAAAAGGAGTTGTGAATACTCATCTGAATAATTATACCCACTCTCTGCTTTCTTCTGTCAGTCCAAACACTTTCCCTGCGTATATTAACGGCAGCTCTGCACTAGTCCTGCCCTAGATATTAGCGTCTTCCCAAAAATAAAATACATAGGCAGGTATACATAGGGAGGTTGTATATATAAATATATATATACACACACACACTGCCTGTATCTTTACTATACTTGTGTAAATGGAAAAAGGTCTAGTCCAGATTAGCCTTTATATCTATGAAGACATTGTCAGTTTAGTGCACTATACGCATCAGACGGTCAGTAAATGGACTGTGAACGTGCCGTCTAGAGTGAGACTGAAGCTCCAAAATTACATAAGTGAACACAAATCCCATCATGAAGAGCTTCACCTAAACCAATTCCAATACATAATTAAATGTAAGCAAGAGCCGATAGGCAAAACTGCACAGTTCAGTGAGGTTAAAATGAGGCAAGACCCGTTTTCTGAGATTTGCGTAATATTACATCAGCACAATCTAGCTGATGATGATGAGAAAGAATAAAAAGCATGAATGGAGATGAGAGAGAGAGTGTCTCATTGTCTCATTTTGGACTCTTACCAGAGCATATGCACAAGCGCAAACCCAAATGTATGTGTGTTTGTGTGTCTGTCCAGCTGTGACACAAAGGTCTTTGCATCACACTGGCAGCAATGTGAATGGTTGCATCGCAGTGTTACTGTGCACAAACATAAGAAAAACTGGCACAGAGGGCAAAAAAAAAATAAATCCCATCGACACTTCCTCCCATTCACTTCAGTGAGTCATTATTGCAATTTTATCCAAATTTGAGCAAAAATCAGTTGTTCTGACTCGAGTGTTGCAGTTTATGAGTAATTATCCAGCATGAGCAGTTACACCAGTAGAGATAATTAGTGCTGTTCGGCATGCAACCCTTTAAACTGCGAGAGACACTCATGCTCACAGATTCATGTTTTGAAGTCAAGAGTTTTGTTTCAGATGAATCCAGCTCATGATTGAAAAAATGGAGGCGAGCAAAAACATCATTGGACTTAAAGGATTAGGATAATAAAAAAAATCTCAATATCAGAAAACAATAAATAAAAAATGTAATCTTACAAATGTATGGAAAACAGTAAACAAACTGTAAACACTGTATATGTAAATGAAGACCACACACATATTCACTACAAACCAATTCAGATGTCGAATACATTCAAGTCGCATTCGAAAATCATTTTCAAAACAAAAGCAGTCTCTTGGAAGAAATGCACAGGAAAAGTCACAGAGCGTCGTAGTTGTGTGGCGACAAGGCTTCCCGCATCTGAGTGCGACTCTGTGCGCATAAAATTAGAAAACACAATAAGTGCATGCAGTAGTAACCATATGGAAATGGCTGACGAGGTCATGCAGAAGTGATGGCTTGCACAGAATTCTTTATGATGATGTGTTCGGAGAGCATAACAACGTACTGTATATTCAGTATATATAATTATCAACCTCCAGAAAAACATAATCTTAGCATTATTAAAATTTAAATAAACAAGGCTGAATTTAAAGTATTTACCAGGTGGATCAATACACTATAATTAAGAGAATAACAAACAAGTGTCTGTGTGTATACTTGTCTGTCACGCATAAATAAAAGTCAAAAGGAGGGGATATATTTAAAGCTGCGGAGAGGGGATGTGTTGCCATACAGGTTCAAATTTACTTCAGAGATGAAAGTGTAAGATAAAATGCCCTGCCACGCACACAGAGCCTCCAAGAGCTGTACACCCTGTAAAAGCTCTCAAAGATCCGCTGCGTGACATTTGTCAAGAACAAGATACAGACTGAACAGGATCTCAGAATCTCTGCAGTTCCTAGGCCCTCCCCCCTACCTGGGAACGAAGTTGCCACCACAGTTTTGAAGACTTACATCCTTTAGCATTAGGCTCAGAAGGATCCACTGGGCCATAAAGGGCAATGACAATAAAAACATGTCTCATCTCGTCAGCTGCTTCATAGGCGCTGACATTGACTACCTTCCCCCAGCCTTTGCTTCCCCTCGCTCTAGAAAGACACCACACACCGTTCTGATTCCACTATGAACAACTCTTTGAGAATAATAGAAATTAAAGTGGGTGTAGTACTCGAGAATCCTCTCTCAGGGGTAATTGTAACTACTTCCTAACTAATTACTTTAGTGATTTTTTAGATACTTTATAGTTTTACTGAGTATCAAAGATAACAAAGTATCAAGATACCTTTTTGAGGGAGTTTTTTTTTGAGGTGTTCAGTTTTATTTTGGTTTTAGAAAATAAGCATGATTGCTCTCTTTCAGTTTTCTGTGCCTTGTCATAGACTTTTATGTCACTTCCTGCCTCCCGTGGTGTTTGTAGTAAATTCGTACCTTATCTTGCTCAGCTTGTTAACCTCCTGTTTATATATAGCCCTAGTGCTTCTTTAGTTCTATGTGATTTGTTGAAAATAATGGTTATCTGTTTACCCATCATTCTGTTCTTTGCTCCCTGTGGTTTTTGGCGTATGGTTTGTTCTAGCTTTTCCATGAAAAATCTGCACATAGATCCTTTGACTCTGCCTTCTCCACAACATTGCAGTTTTTCGCTGACATGTCTCTTTGACTATTGCATCTGAGCCTATATTTAGTATCTAAAAATACTTAAGTATGGTTAAAATCAGATACTCTAATACTTTTACTTGTTTTGGAAATGGTGACTTGTAACATATAGTGGAGTAATTTTCACAGTAAGGTATCTGTACTTTTACTCAAGTATGGTTTTCGGTTCATCTTTACATCTCTGTGATCTGAATCCATAAGCATTTGGCTTCCCAGATGACCAATGACAAGAATTTGTTTGAGATTTATGTCTTGCTAAAAAAAAAAAAAGAGAGAGAGACTATTTGTAGATAATAAAGGACAGTTTTTTTACAGACAGACAGGAGATAGAGTGAATGGAATGGCACATACAGTGACAGGCATATGTAGATTTAGAGAACAATGGACGGACAAATAGATACAGACAGATATATAAATAGAACACAGACCATAAGAAGGACAGAGATGAACAGACAGAGAGCAGCGAAAGCCATTATTTGCTTTATTTATCTGTCAGTTTTATTCATTAGCTATTGAAATCATCCTTGAAAAATAGCAGTTAATTTTCAATTAATGAGCCAAGTTTCAGTTCACTGTAGTGCCAGCTGAATCTGAAATTACATTGACCCACGCTTAATTGATTTCGTACAAAGCCATTAGACTTTGGATTAGAAGTGCTCTGATGAGAAAGGCTCTGCTCTTCCCAAGAGAGGACTGATCATGTCTTTGGTGTAAACATAAGCACTACACAAAAACTCCAAAAGAAATCAAAGTAACCCACTTCATGTTTCCTTCAGGCTCTCTGCTTAATTTTCATTTCCATTTGTTTTGGGGTTTTTTCTTTACGTTTAGGAAATTCAAATGAATGAAAGCAGGCATAGAACGTATATTTTACAAGAGAAAACTTTCTCCAGGAGCTTTATGTTGAGATAATAGTGAGTCTTATTGTTTCTCAATACTTATAACAGACAAATACAGTCCACAGCCAGCACAATTCCCATCTCTAAAGCTGAGTAATGTTAGTAAATGGCTAATTATATAAGGCTTTGTTTTGACCACTGCTCTCAAGAGCTCAGTTTCCACATAGTTTTGAATGGCATCTTGTTTTAAAGTCCATTTGTCTGATTGCAGCATTGGGACATTTAAGCCAATTACTGTACCACACAGCCCAAGAAACCCACCAGTTCAGTGCTTAGCTCTTTGCTGCTCGTTTTATGTTCCCCTAGACAGGGCTGAGAAGCTGCAAATAAGGTAACATGCAAGATTCATGTTAATTAGCAAGTCTTAAGGCTCCATACTAAATTAATAAAGTAGATGCAGTCGATTAAGTGATTAGGTGAAATGAACTTTTGTCATCAGGTTTTAATGCTTAATTTTTTCTTCTTTTTCATTTCAAGCTCAGAGGAGTCATGAGTATAATTGAATTCTTCATAATAATACACTCGCAGGAGGGGGATCTGTAATGCTCCACTTCATACTGAAACTACATACATACATTGTAAATAACATTTAATTACATATTCCTTAATATTTCTGCATCTCATCGTGGAGAGCACTGCACTGTTTTTAATAAAACGCATGTCTGCTCTCAGCTCCATACGTTGACAGACAGCGAGTGAAACAAACAACATTTCAGGTCTGTAAATATTTTATAAAGCCACCGGTGTAATATAGCACAAAAGCTCATTTGTTTTGGGACATTTATGCATGCATGAGATTTTCGCTACATGTCTTTTTTTGCTGCAAATCATCTATCTCTCCTAATGAGAGCTGGGAATCCTCAGAGCATATAATGCAATAACCACAAAGTATGAAACCGTGAGACTTCAGGCTAAAGCCAGAACATGCAACATATAAACAAATTTAGCAGCATAATGCGCTCTGGATCATGTGATTTGTTCTGGAAGAGATCTGATGGGATCACATGATTTAAGCAGCTGTGCCACTACTATTCTCTAGTTACCATCAATCACATGTTTTTAACAGTACAGATGGTGGTGCAGATGTTGGTGGTCAGCAGGGCTGCAGCTGAATGCAATCACACCATCTAAACCTATGTGAACATTACACGTTCCGTGAGGATCTATGTGACAACTCCTTGGAGCTGATAATGAGGTGCAGAAAAAATTAGCAACATTAATCACAGATGAATGCATCCTTTTACAGTACATCTGCTGCTGATAGTATGTAGAAATGTTGTCAGACTTACCAGAATTTAAAATTTTTTACTAAAGATGAACAATATTGGTATAATTTTATCAGTTCGTCAATGGATAAACAGACAGAAAGAATATGTTAATATCTATAACATCTATGTCTATGTGCCATGTCTAGTGTTCTGTGTTTTTGGTTTAGTCCATTTCCTGTATGCCCTTATTTGGTCCTTAGTTCCCCGAAGAAATTCACGGTATAGTCAACGGGCTCACTCCTCTCCCCGGCCCGCATGAACAATGGCCGGGAGGCCATTCTTCATTGCCTGACTCACGGCGTGCGCGTCGGCATAAACCTCTCCCAAGACTCTTCCACGCTGATGCCGACCCGCCTTTCCCAGACCCAGTTGTCGTGTTACCGCCAGTAAAACACTTCACAGAGCCCATGCCGCACGAGCACATCTCAGAGCCCGCGCTGCACGAGCGCCTCACCGTGCCCATCCCAGCCCCAAGATTACGGTCAGTAGTGCCAGTTCCTGCTCCAAAAGACTCTAATTTGTTAACCCCTGAGGAGGTCCTGGAGATGTGGCAGGAAAAAGAGTTCACTGCTACCCTGCCAGAGCAACAACCCGAGTCTGCTACGTTGCCAGAGCCACAGTTTGAGTTCACGCTGTTAAAACTACAGCCCAAGTTTACATTGCACGAGTCACCACAGCCAGAGACCACAGCAGAAAAGGGGTCTCGGGGAGTTCCACCCTCCCATTTACTGAAACCAACATGGCCGGGGCGTCCCTCGACCTCCAGCCGCCGAAGCCAGAACTCCGCCTCATCCCATGGACCCGTCGATTCACCAACTCCGCTGGGCTTGATCGTCCCCCCGGCTCCGCCTTGGTCGGTCGTCGCTCGTCTGTCACCTCTAGGCGCAACTCCTCCGGCTGCGCCTCGCCCCTCTGTCCTGCTGGCTCGGTCAGGCTCCTCCCTCCCTCCGGCTCTGCCTTGGTCCTCTCTCGCTCCTACTCCACCTTGGCCCTCCGGAGCCACTTATCCGTGTCGGTCGCTGGCACTATGGATTCCGCCTTGGCCCTCTGGAGAACTTGCTCACTCAGAGAACTTGCTGAATGACAAAAAGCTGATGCGGCTGCACTCCACGTGCTTTATGCTTCCAGGCCAATGACGTCACCCACTTATGACATCTGGCCCATCTATTGGACTGATTACATTTACTATTCAGAGGCGTAACCCTGGAGGCATTTCCAATAGCGTTCTGTCGACGCGGCTCGAGTTCCTGAAGAGGAACTAGCTGGATAATACAGTCAGTCAGTCACTATTTTACAATAAAGCCCAGCAAGGTGAGATGGACCCTAAAGTAAAGCAGAGGGCAGCTGCACATGATGCCTTACTTAAAAAACACAGATAATCTTAAGTAAGCAGCATGCCCTTCCCTACATGCTGAGGTAATGCTTGCCAGAGCTTTTACCGGCAAATGACTTTTTTTTCCACTGAAATCTCTCTCTACACTGCTGTAGCCAACATTTGACCTTTTCTTTCTGTCAGTTCGGGATGCTCTTGTGTCTTTTGATGAAGATGTCACAGAGCCACGGTCTCTGAGTTACCGAGGGCTTGATCTGGTGCTTTGTAAATCACTGCAAACGTTGAGGGTGAAATCTGTCTGTTCATGTTTATGCTAACGTTGACAGTTAAGAGAGGTCAGGCCTTTCAAAACATCTAATCTAGACATTACCCAGAAGGAGTGATAATAAATGCTTGCCTATTGATTTCTTATGGTTCAAAGCAAGTGAATATGAACCATCACGGGTCAATACAATACGCTCTTTTAACTCTGGCTTTTGTTTTTTAGTTTTTCAAGGCACTAACAGAACTATGTGTTATGCTGTAATGATATGGCTTAAAACTAAAAATATGACTTTATTCTGAACAGCAGTCTTACTGTAGTAAATAAAACATTGAGTTTTTGAAGAACAGGAAGTTCAGAGCTGTCGATGAGACTCTATTTAACCTACAGACACAATGAGTCACCTCAGTGTGTCTGACACCCAGTGTGTGACAGTAGTCACACTAAATTCAATCACATTACAAGTAGTCTCACATTGGACCAAGCAAATGCTCCAAACCAAATGTTTTCTGACTCCCTATTAAATTTCAGAATGACTCATTCTGGAGAGCCTATATGGATGCTAAATGCTAAAAGCATTTACTGTAACTTGGCAGTACTAGTTATATGAATTTCGAACGTCAAAAAAAAATTTATCTTTTTTTTTTTTTTTAATGAGCTACAAAAGAAAAACAACTATGTGTGAGTGTACAGCTTGTTACTGTAGCAAACTTTACAAAAGCACCTAAAACTGACCTGTGTATTCTTAAACATACATTTTGTGAATGCATCACACTACTATTTTTGCTAACATTAAATGGAAACATATAGAATCTCACCAGAATTTGCAAAGCCCCTTCTGGGGCTGATTTTAAAGTTAGACAAAGAAATGCTGAGTGGGCTGAATCTAAAACTAAAGCCTGTGGACACACATGCACCCAGTACACACTACTCATATTTAAACGTTCCTCTCCTGGCGTTCCAGGCTCTTCCTGAGCGGGAAAGCTGTTTTTCTTTTATTCAGCGTAACCACTCTTCAGAAATGCAATGAATAAATGACATGCATCTTCTCTCATTTTTACCCCTTTCCTCCTCTCCACTCATCCTCCTTTCATCTTTGCCTAATATTTTTTAAAATCTACTCAGTTTGATCTTTCAAACTACAAATCTCTGTCTGTCTGTCTATCAATCTACCTTATCTCTACTGTTATCAATCTACTGTTTCTCTATCTCAGTCTATCTATCAAAATACTTGTATCTCTATCTGTTTGTCTATGTACTAAAGTACTGAATCTCTTTATGTCTGTCCGTGTCTGTCTATCTGTATAGATTTTGAACTCTTTTTTTCTTTGTTCTCTGTTTCCTGGGGATTTATAAAAAAGGAATGCATTTATAAAATATGCCTTTTTCATCATTTAGAATAAATTTCTCACAATCTAAAACTAATTCTTCTCACTTCTGTCTTTAGGGGGGCTCAGGTTTCAGATGCGTAGGCTGCACAGATTCATTTGTCAGCCCTGCGATGCTCTGCAGGGATTCTCACCTGCCAGACTGAGGCCAAACGCAAAACAAACTACCATTACATTTACAGAGAAAATGAAGGAATTGGCCCTGTAAAAGGTCCACAAGAGGTCACCTGAGACATGCAGAGACCATTTCTAAAACAATTGAACCTACAGGGTGCAATTTTGTACTGATAAAACCAACACTGCACAATGCTGGCCACACACAAAGTTCTAGAGGGCAACCGTATCTGCAAAAAACTGTATATTTGAGGTACTGTTGACTACAGAATCAGCCACAATGTTATCAGCAATGTACCGCGTGCATCATTACCCATGCAGACTGTCAAACTGTGGGTCGCGTACGACAGACAAACTGCCATTCGGGCCGTGTATCATCAAGGTGACGCAGACTTCACAGGCTTGGCAGGTGTTTGCAGGTGAAGACATGAACAGCGGGCGCCTGTTTTGCAGGCCAGATGGCATTGCTTAGTTAACCCTCCTCTGCTAGGCAACCCATCAAAAGGTGAAAGAGAGAGAGTAGGTAAGAGCAAGAGAAAGAGAGAAAATGTCCAATGCCAGAGCTTAATTAGAGGCCAACCAGACAACTCAAGTGGCTGCAGATGTGTTTACAAGGCTGTAACTGTTTGTGGTGCTAATTTCTCTCAGAAATCAGGGTGCATTCAAGGTCAGTGGAGGCCTCTGGGTGATTTGAGATCGGCTTTACATGTACAAATTGGCTATGCACAGTGATAGCGTATTTTCAAGGTTGTCTCAGGAATGATATTTCACTGATTTAAACTGAATCAAATTTATACCTGGGTGCACTTTTTAGCGAGAACGAAATGGATGCTGTTGAATGTAATGATCACACATATCCAGCTTCATATCTATGGTTTGTTCGGTATCTTACAGAGTACAAAACGTACTTGAGGTGAGGAGCTCTGGTTTGAACAGTTTGACAAAACAGAAGACATTAAATATGTTGAAATGGCACTGCATTAACAAATGCGTTTTTATATCAGTTTTGCATTTCTTAACACTATTGGGTAGGTTTAGGTAGTGTAGGGCGTATTTCCAACATGATAGAGCACTAACTTTTAGAGACAATCCCTGGGTATTTAAAGAAAGGATGGAAGGAAAGGACGTGACATGTGGCCATGTATGGTTTCCCATACTAGGAATTTGTGCTCTGCATTTAACCCATCTAAGTGCACACACAGCAGTGAGAAGTGAACAACCATGCACACACACCGTGAACACACACCCAGAGCAGTGGGCAGCAATTGCTGCGGCGCCCGGGGAGCAGTTGGGGGAATGGAACCGTTTTTCTCAGTCACTTTGGTGCATTTCTCACAACAGTGCTTACATTTGCACAACAGTTAATGCATTTCTCAAAACAATTAGTCATGTGTGCATATCATAGTAGCAGTTTCCCATTCCTTCCAACAAATTGCAAATGCTTTTGGACATGCATCAATTGCTTTCATACAACTCTCTGCTGTTATAACATTATCATTTGCTTATGTCATGTCAATCAAAATTAACTAAACTTGTGAATGCTAAAAAGTCATTCCATATAAAATGAATAGTCCTCATTTCATTGCTTGGGTCATTATATACAAAAAAACTCACCCTCTTCACCAGCTCACTCCACTCCGAGAACATCACCTTCCACATCATCCACTTACCTGATCATCCACTAATTCTGGGACTGCCATGGCTGGAGCTCCATAACCCCATCATCTGCTGGCACTCACGTCAAATCACCCAATGGCCAGAGTACTGCCATTCGCATTGCATCAGCCAGACCACGCATCACCACATCCAGGCAACCACCGAGGAGGACATTGATCTCACCAACCTGCCTCAAACTTAGCATGACCTTCAAGGTGCCTTTAGCCAGACCCAAACCACCCAACTTCCTCCTCACAGGCCAACGGACTGCGCCATCGACCTCATCCCAGGCAGTGTACCATTCCACGGCAGAATCTTTCCACTCTCCCAACCCGAGTCTGAAAGCATGGCGCAGTACATCCAGGAGGAACTGGCTAAAGGTTTCATCCGACCTTCCACCTCAGCAGCCTTGGCAGGCTTCTTCTTCGTTAAAAAGACGAATGGAGGACTTTGACCCTCCATCAACTACCGGGCCTTGAACGAGATTACAGTCAAGTACCGCTACCCACTCCCTCTGGTACCGGCTGCTCTGGAACAGTTGAGGTCCGCTCACTACTTCACTAAATTGGATCTCCTTAGTGCCTATAACCTCATTCACATAAAGGAGGGCAACGAATGACCCAATGACCCAAACCACCCAACTTCCTCCTCACAGGCCAACGGACTGCGCCATCGACCTCATCCCAGGCAGTGTACCATTCCACGGCAGAATCTTTCCACTCTCCCAACCCGAGTCTGAAAGCATGGCGCAGTACATCCAGGAGGAACTGGCTAAAGGTTTCATCCGACCTTCCACCTCAGCAGCCTTGGCAGGCTTCTTCTTCGTTAAAAAGACGAATGGAGGACTTTGACCCTCCATCAACTACCGGGCCTTGAACGAGATTACAGTCAAGTACCGCTACCCACTCCCTCTGGTACCGGCTGCTCTGGAACAGTTGAGGTCCGCTCACTACTTCACTAAATTGGATCTCCTTAGTGCCTATAACCTCATTCACATAAAGGAGGGCAACGAATGAAAAACCGCCTTCTCTACCACCACTCTACTGGGCACTACGACTATATGGTGATGCCCTTCGGTCTATCCAATAGTCCGGCAGTGTTCCAGTCCCTGGTCAATGAAATCTTCAGAGACATGCTGAACAAGTTCGTCATAGTCTACATCGACGACATACTGGTGTATTCCGAGGACTATGCTAGCCATATTCTACATGTAAGGAGGGTGTTTCAGAAACTCATTGAACACCAGCTTTATGCAAAGATGTCCAAGTGCGAGTTTCATCTGACCAAGATCTCGTTGCTGAGATACATCATTGGTTCCGAGGGAGTGGCCACGGATGAAGGAAAGGTATCAGCAGTGGTGAACTGGCTGCAACCGCAAACCCTAAAACAACTGCAACGTTTCCTGGGTTTTGCAAACTTCTACTGGCGTTTAATCCACAACTTTAGAAAAGTGGCAGCACCCTTAACCGCCATGACCAAGAAAGGATATCGGCATCCACCCTGGACAGCGGAGAGCAGGACTGCCTTCCACGAGTTAAAGGCCAGATTCACCACGGCACCCATCCTGAGACACCCCGACCCCGAGAAACAGTTCATTGTGGAAGTAGATGCCTCCAATACGGGCATAGGGGCCATACTCTCCCAGCGACAAGGGAACCCAGCCAAGCTTTACCCCTGTGACTTCTACTTTTGGAAACTAAATCAGGCAGAGCACAACTACGATGTGGAGGAACTCTTGGCTCTAAAGGCAGCACACGAAGAATAGCGAATATCTTCGTAGTGCCAAGCGACTCAACGCCCGACAAGCCCGATGGTCTCTGTTCTTTGCCAGGTTTGAATTCCAGATTACTTACTGCCCGGCTCCAAGAACACCAAGGCGGAGTCCCTATCAAGACAGTTCGACGCTCTCACACTACCTGCTCAACCAGAGAACATTATCTCCCCCTCACTCAACCGTTGATTCTGTCTGCCTGTGTTTTTGACTTC
>JAUMHR010000072.1:9316919-9334619 GCA_032361145.1 Enteromius fasciolatus | reverse complement strand
ACCAACGTTTACCATCCAACCTGACAGAACTGGAGAGGATCTGCAAGGAGGAATGGCAGAGGATCCCCAAATCCAGGCGTGAAAAACTTGTTGCATCTTTCCCAAAAAGACTCATGGCTGTATTAGATCAAAAGGGTGCTTTTACTGAGCACTTAGGACCATGTGATATTTCAGTTTTTCTTCTGCAAAAATGCCAACAATACTTAAATGATTTTAGCAAAGGGCTGCAATATAACTTTAAAAATTTAAGGGAATCTGAATACTTTCCATACCCACTGTATATATATATATATATATACATACATAGAAAAATACAGAAACATTATTTACACCATGAGTTAAAATAAATGAAATAATAACTGCATTCTTTCTGACTTGAAAATGATAGGATCTGTGAAAATGCTTTGAAAACTTAATTTAAACCTCAAGTGGGAAAAATAAATAAAATAATAATAACTGCAATACTTCTGACTTGAAAATAATACTATCTGTGAAACCGTGTCAATCTGAAGTTTAAAGACTGGTATTGCATCTACAGTACATATAAATGTGTGTCAGGTAAAATAAAAGAAAGAGAGGAAAGAAGGGAGAGAACAAGAGAGAGAGAGATGGGATATGCTTTGATAATGCAAATGTAATTTTATTTGTCATCCCAATTAAGCACACTAAATAGAAAGTGAAAATCAAATTGAATTAAGAGAAGACAGAGAGAGGAGCAAGAAGCATGCTCACTCATTACGACAAGAAAGGCTGTGTTTTCATATCTGAACCAATCATAGCCAATAACACTCTTCATCATGCAAGACAGAGGACCCAAATTGGCACAGCTATGACAATTTTGAGTATTTCCCCTTCATTTCCAGAAGTCCAGAAGTTTAGGGAGCTCAGGGCTAAAGCAGCATATACCAATTAGGACGGCTGGTTGAAATCCAAGCTGGTGTGACATTTGGAGAGGAACCCTCACATTGTTCAGAGCTAAAATATCTCCAATGACTCTGCTCAACATGTGTAGAGCATCAGCTAAAAAAATGATGGCATAGAACGAAACTCGACTTAGTACGGTAAATTACAATCTGCTTTGAGTTTTTGAGCTGCATACTGCACTCAAGTAAATCAAACGTATCTTTTTTCAGTGTAGAAGGACGTCTTCCTATTAATTTATTTTCCAGTTAAATGTTTTAGTTTGAGTTCAACAAGCATAAAATGTATCAATTTTATTAAAATTATATTTTATGAAATTGAGTTGATCCAACTCAATTACATTCCATGGCATTAATTTGTTTTATATGGGTTGGGGCTAAAATATTTATTGGATGGAAATTCTGCCTACAATTAAATTGAGTTCATCCAATGAATAATTATTTTAATGTGTGCTTTCACAGGCTTTTACTAGGAACTTAGTACAACAAACCGTTTCAAATGTTTGGGGATGGTAGAAAAAATGTATCTAATGTTCACCAAGTAATGTTGTGAAGAATTAATGTAACTTAAAATAACTGTTTTATATTTTAAATTATTTTATATATAATGTAATTTATAATTAATATATTTTGTACATGATTCTTTAGGTTCTTCTTCATTCTAATTCTTTAATTTTTGAAAAAACAAGTTTATTATTTGAAATATTAATATTTTGATTTATTATAATCTACATATTTTTAATGCTGCTTTTGCTCAATGTAATACATCATTGCTTAATAAAACTGTTAATCTCTAAAAAATAATAATAATAATAATAATTATATAAAAAAACATTGAAAAACCCTTTCTAAGTGCTTAATAATTGAGATTTATCACTCTGCTTTGAATGTGGGAAGCATGTTGGGAAAGAAAATGTTCATTAGAGACAGGGGTCTTTAGATTTTCCACTGAGCTTCTACTTGTAATGAGTGGAATATTTCAGGAAGTTGCTCAAACTTTCCTCAGTAGCTTTGCACGCAAGAATGTCTTTCTGTTTTATCAAATCCCTTTGCTGTCTGAACAATCTGCTCAGATTTGCAAACTTTGTCTCTTTCCTGTCCATAAACAGTTTCAAATGCAGAACAGCACATGCAAAAGAAAACCCAGAGTGTATTATCGTGTTACTTCATTGTGAGGCAAAATGATGAAATATGATGTATTCAATTTAAAAATCACCCAGACAGCCCATTATTCAATGCCTGTTGACAAAAACAGAGCATCTCTCAAAACTACTGCACTGCTATAAGAGACAAAAAAACGAAGCTCTGTCAGTTTCAGAATCAGTCTAAAAGTCCTGTAGTTTTTCTCTCTTCAGAGTTGTAAAGAGCACTGCATTATGGGAGTCCTAAAATCAACATCATTATGCCATTACCTGTGTTGGTAGGGCAATATACAACAACATTATTAAAATAGCTGGGTATCCATCCTGACAATAAAATGATAGAATCTATGAAAATTACAGATTTGTTTTGTGCAAAATGCACATTAACAAGCACTCAACTGATGTAGATTTATATTCAGTAAGAAGACTAATAAACTACAATAAAAGCCAAAGGTACCAAATAAATTCTAAAAGTTGAACTTCAAAAATAGTCAATAGACCACTTTGTCCACATGCTCAGTAAAAGAGCCACAGTGTGTTCAATTTCTTTTTCTATTTCTATTGTTGAACCATTTTATACCATTTTTGGTAAATGCAGATGGCAAAAAGCTCCATTATTTATTGACAATTGTGTGGTAATATTTGAAGCACAGCTTACACTTTCAACTTCATTTTCTAACCAATCATCTGTCTGTGGGTCAATGTACCGTATTCACAAGACCAACTGAACCAGATGTGAAATCTGCATGGGCTAAAACACTGGCAATGCACAAAATTCCAAACCATATGGATTCCTACTGAAATTGTTGAATTTCACAGAGAACAATGTTAAATGTGAGCACACTTTTATTCAACTATTTTGGAATAATCTGAATATTCATAGAAATTAATTGGATGGAAACACAGCTACTGGCATGATGTAATTTCCTGAGTGCTTTTGTTGACAAGTTAACGACCCCAACCGCAAATGCACATCTGGTTTCTCACATCACCTATTTGTGCTCTCGTTCAACTCTTGCATCACTGCAAGGCCATTTCTAGGACAATTTCAGAGACATAGAGCGTTCTCCATCAGATCTCCCATAGCAGCTCAAACTCGCTGATCATTAGCTCTCTCATCTGTTCCAAGCATCTGATAAATCACATATGACTCAATCCGCATGTTTTACCTCCTCTTACCCAGACCACACCACTAGAGAGACAATTATAATCCTTTTAGCTTAATAACCATGCAATGCAAATCTGCTTAATTAAAGCATATCAGGATACTGTACTTGTTAAAGACAGAGTGAGCGAGAGAGACAGACAAGGAGGGGGATGGAGGCAGCTTTTTCTCCAGGCAGCTAATTATCTGATGGTTGTTTTTTATTCATTGCAAGCGAGAGCGGTTCATGGTCGGTAACCTGGTCACTCAACAATGATGGGAGAGGCTCTAAGGCCCTGAATGGATCTCGCCAACCATTTTGTCTCTGGAGCTCTCTCTAATTAAACAAGGTTCTATCTATATATGTACTTTATTCAAGCTGGTTGTGCCAGATGCCACAAGAGACCCGAGCTTTGTCCTCACATGCATGTGGGATCAGGTGTTTGATATTCATTCCTTAAATTATTCCCAGGGCATTCATAAACATCCAACAAAGAGGGTTATAGTGAAAATATCCACGGTAATGAAACAATCTCTGTAATATATTTGTTGTCAATTCAATTCTTTTCATTTATTACATTGCTTAAGCATGCTTTTTTGGTCCATGACTATTATTTGCTTGTTGCTTCAGCTGGAACTATGTGATTTCTGAATCCATTGACCCCTAGAGGCTCAAGAAGGGATGCTTAAAAAAAGGTTTGTAAAAAAATATATAATAATAAGGAGAAATGTGAACATATTTATTAAAGATATTGGTTAAATAAATAAATTTTATATAATATGTGGATAATATTTTTATCAAAATCTTTGAAAAAAAATATAGAAAAAATGTACTTTAGTAAATTAATTATTCATACATCTGCTTGCAGATTGGTTTTTATTACTGTTAAAATACATGATAACACTTTAGTATAGGGACCAATTATCACTATTAACTAGCTGCTCATTAGCACAACTATTATTAAACATATTGGCTGTTTATATGTTCTGCATCCATAATCTAACCCAATACCTTACCTTAACAACAATTAGCAATTAGCAGCAATTTAGTAGTTTATGGAGGTAAACATTGTAGTTAATGGTTTGTTAATGGCAATAATTGTACATTAAAATACAGTGTGTCAAATACATTAAATAAAACTTTTTCAGTGTAGACCATTTAGCCACCTAAAAGTTTTCAGGCCACAGTTTGGAATCCATAGAGTGAGGTACTGTATTCAAGATTTCTCCAAGGGAATGGCACAGAAGTATTAAATATACTGTAAGTTGCTCTGGATACAAAATATGGCAACTACAGCAGACAAGACCATTTAAAGTGGGTTGTTAACATCAGCATTAAACAATGACTTTAGAGGCACTTGTGAAACCATAAGATCCCTTTGCTGAGAAGAGGATACAGTTAAAGTCATTGCAAAGCATTGATTATTGGGGCTCAAAATGAATCTTGTCATCATAGAGAATATATTGTCTCCCCTCTGAGTCTACGGTCATTTGAGAGCTGATATGAATGAGATATCCAGTGATTTGAGGCTCGCACTACATTAAAAATGAAACTGAGATCCTGGCAGTAGCCATTTTGGATCTCATTAATATGAGACACTGGCCGTAGCTTCACTGGGGACCCGGAGTAGACAAGCTGCCATTTTGAAAGGGCACGTCAGAATGTGAATTGCCAACTAAGACCACCTCCTGACTCAGCTTTAGATAAGAGACCGTGAAAGCGCAGGAGCGTGAGAGAAAGAGAGAGAGAGAAAACAGGGACCCATGCACCATTTTTGTACAGCTGCCTTGGAAACTTATCTCTAATAGTTCAGGGACCAATGAATCTTGTAGGTGTCATTTAAATTTATCTGTGTGAATATGAAAGAAATAATGTGTGCGTGAAGACTCTGTTTCGCCATGTTTTGGGAAATTGGAACTTTGCTGTATATCTAAAAATCGGGCCTTTTTTATTGCAAATGTATTCCTTGGATTTGGGACTTTACTGAATACCTAACAATTTGTTTTATTTTTTAAATTATTACTTTATTCCTCAAAATTGCACTGGATGTTTTGTTTTTTAAATTGCAGTTTTTTTTCCTCACAACTGCAATTGTATTTCTGACTTTGACCCTCAAAGTAGCACATTTATTTCTCAAAACTGAGAAAAAAATCCACAAATTTATATCTAACAAAGGGAAACTGAAACTTTAATAACTGTGCTAATACACTCAATTTAATTTGTAATTCTACATTTTGTTTTGCCTTTTTTACTTTTACTCTGAGGTGGAAATTGTCTGTCTTGCCAAAAGCTAGCAAATTTGATAACATTTTAAAAATGACTAAATTATTCCAAATGTACGTTATATTCACATTTTTCCACAGACTCTCTCGAATGCACAGTCAAGCAGCCAGTCATTTAAGAAAAAAATGTCCTGGTCTTTTCTGAGGAAACCTTAAAAGTGTGTTTGAAGCTGGAAGAAAGTCTAAAAGCTTAGAATTACAGACTTGTACAAAGCTGCTCTAAGAAACTGTCATGAGAAGTGAGAGCAATTTTGCCAGAGACTGTACTAAAAGCCCACTTTGATGAATCCTATATTTTACCAGAATGTCGCAATGTGACAAACATTGACCTGTGATATTTAGCAATCTTGTATCAGTTGTTACATTATTTACCCTCACAATCTCTATATGACATAACTATCACCAACTTCATGGAGACGCTTTTAAGTATGTATTTTTCAGACCCGCTCAATTTGGATATAATAAGTTATTTTTTTTAAATAACAGGTATTTTGATAAGCAGTCCTTTTAGAGCATGAAGGGTGTCCTTATAAAAAAAGGAAGCACCACAGAAAAGAGGAAAGAGAAGGAGACAGAGTATCTGAATATGAAATCTGTCATCTTTACAAAAACCTTTCGAGCAAAGAAAGATCTGACAGCATCCAAGATGACCATTCCTGTTTCCTGCAACCTAGAAGCCAAACAGATCACATCAGGGGTTTAGAAAGGTTTAGCAAAAGAGAGAAAAGACTGAAGGGGTGAGAAGATAAATAAATAATAAATAAATAAAAAGAGCCATTCAAAAGACTCGCTAAAAGTTGTTTTCACACAGGACGTGACACTGCTCAAGCGATTTCTCCTTCAGGTGACTCTTTCTCCACGTCAGCGCTTTTTCCCCAAAAAGCACAGCAGGGCACAACAAGGCCACATTTGCCTCTTGAATATTAGCTTGACTCGTCACAACAGGAATCTGCTATCTTGCATTATTGTCTCTCACCAAGAAAAACAGCTCTGGTTCTTTGTCATGCAGTAGCACTGTTCATGCACACGCATGCATCTCTGCACTAACACACTTATCTACTATTGAAGATGTCTGTGTTGGTGAATGATGTGGTGTGTGTATGTGTGGGTGGAAGGCGAGGTAACACCGCTGCAATGAGTTATTAGAGGCAGTGCCTATATCGGCAAAAGAAAGCAGGTAAGATAAACACACTGTTGAGTCCTTATAATTTACACCTCCCGCTGTGTGTCATCTGTCCGCATACAGGATCTTAAGTCATTTTATTGGCTGGTAGGTAAAGGCTAGAACTATGCGATGTCAAAAGCGTGTGTGTTGTTGATAGAGGAGATTAAGTGTGTGTGGTATATTTGACAGGTGAGTTTCTTCTCAGTAGGGTGAATGTGAGCTAAAGAGCAAAGTGAAAGGTCATCACCACTCAACTGTCACTCAAAACCAGGGAGGCTAATCGATCCCAGAGCCCCTGGAAACCAGACAGAAATGCAATACTCGGTGTCCTCAGGATGTCCAATAATTCATGCTGTAATTTTTGAACATTCTGGGACCGGATTCACCAAACATTTTATAGAAAAGTTCTTCTTATCTGCTACTTACTTTTTATTTTACTTTTTTGCTTATAAATGTACTCCCAAAACACATTTCTTAAAGAACACATGTGGTGAAAATCAAGTTTTTAATGTTGTTTACATGCCTATCATATTTGCTTAAAGACAAAACAAGTGTGTGCAAATGCATCAGTCATCACCACTGCTGAGCATATATTCCCTAAAAATGCAGCAAAAATCTTTTTTGTATTTTATAAATGCGGTTTGATACAGCTCCTGAATCATACATAATACATGAATCAAACATAACCAATCCGGTTACAGAGAGGGGCTTTTCATATCATTAGCAAAGCATTATTACCTATGGATGTTGATTTTTAGAAGATAGCTGCCTGAGATGGTGAAGGGAAACATGGTTTGTGTGACATTAGCAACACGTTATTAGCTGCTTGATAACGTATCAAGCCAAAGGCTAATGATATCAATTATTATACATGTCCAATGTTGAAGAGACGACCCTGTATAATTCGCTCATGTTTTTCTTTGGAATCATTTTCTGGTCACGGACAGTGTATACAGCCGTGATTAAATGAAGGTGGGCACTTATTTGCATATTCGTGGAAATATTATATCCACATTTACTTAATAAAGGAAGCTGTTTTAAAGCATGGAGAAATTATTTTCACAGGAAAAAATATTAAGATATGTAATTTTGATCATCAAAGATTAGTTTTTTAAGAGATAAAATTAGTGACTGCAGTGGGACTTCGAGAATGTTCTTAGCTTTCGTCTTAACATAGTTCTTACATCAAAGATTTGAATAAGTTATTTTAAGTTGTTTAACTTCAACTTAAACAGTGATCTTGTATTTAATGTTTAATTTATTTTTCATCTGAAAATCTTCAAGAACTTTTTAAAATAATATTTGATCATTTCAAGAACTGCACTTACACCACTACATTCTTACGAACTCAGTTTTTATAAAACGTGTGTGAAGAGTTTCTGAAGTTGACATATATAATATATGACAGAAATTAGTTGTGATAATGGCTCCTAAAATTTATCTCAGGTAGCCTCAAACTAAGGGTTTGCTCGTATCAGGAAAGCAATAAAAATATCTAAGCTGGACAGATGATGACAGCTGGCCTTCATGCTTGATAACATAAATCAAGTCGTGCTACACTCATGCATCAATGTCTGTGAGCGCTGCTGATCCAGCTTGCCTGTGTGACACAAACACACTCAGCATGTTACCACATATGTCCTCAGCACATTTCCACATGGCTATACTTCCACTGGATTCTGATTCCAAGAATTGTCTATTTTAGCTACTTAAATTCACCATCAGAACACACATGACAGTGACAACACATTAGTCTGTTCTGAAGAGAAGACTTAAATAAAAATACAGACTAAGAAAGGGAAAACAACACCTGCAGCATTTATACTTGTTGACATTAGAGCCTCAACAAGAAGGTCTGGAGATATCGGGTAACTGCTCGAGCAAACGGATCGGACATAAAGATAAAGTAGAACGGCGTGGTTAATCGATTTATGAGCGATACCAGTCACTCACTCACCTTCCTGTACCGCCTGGAAGGGGTTGTTTGGCTCAATAAGTTTGATAGAATGGGTAATCCTCTCACTCTGGAGGATGTCGTCATTCAAACTCAGATCTGAAATGGCAAGCTGAAAAACCTCGTCGTCCCGTATGGCATTCTGTTCAAAAATAGCTCCTGTTGGAAGAAACAGAATGTTTGTTATTAATACATCATTAACAGTCATTTTAACTTTCATATGCATTTCTGGGGTAGAACTGAAGGGGATGCAGATATATCAAGTGGATCAAACTGTTAAAAGTATATTATAGAAATTCAGGTTATTGAGTACGCACCATATAACCATCAGATACAATTTACAGCAACTTCCTAACCTGTCAATAGCCAACAGCATTTCAGGAGCGACTTCAGCACCATGGAGAGCGCAAGTGCTGAAAGTGCTGTAAATATTCTATACGCATCCCTAATTTGTCAAGGGCGTTTTGCAGTCTGTGGAAACACAGTGGGTTGTAAGCCTACAGGAAGATCTTTTATGTCAAGGGGACCTTATCCGTGACAAGGTGCATCCGTGATAAATATGAGCTGTTGTTATATGTTGCTGGAGTTTACTGCACCCTTGTAAAGCATAAAAAGTGGAGAGGTCATACAAAATACCCTAAACAGATGAGAGAAATGGAAAAAAAATGATGAAGTAAGGGATTAGGCTGTTATTGCACAGCTACTTCCAAAATAAATAAACAACTGAATATGAGATATTGATTTGAAAAAGTTTTTTTAATATCTTACTGGTAGATTAGCTTAAAGCTTCTACAAATGAAAACAATCGGCTTAGCAATAAGACAACCAGTGATGCGATATTACAATATTCATTTAAAAACTATTAATTTGCAATCCAAATGTTTTAAATTGAAAGAAGCTGCCAAAGATGCACTGACATGGAAAGAGAAATGACACAAAAGCGCCAGTCTGTTGCTAAGGCCAATAGTAAATTTCAAGTTTAGAGGTCATTATACAAAAATATTTTACTCTTCTTTACCACAGCTGGGCTATCCGATTCAAGGATTCCAGTGGGTCATGTTCTAAGGAGGGTAATTTTTTCTTTCAGCTGTTTACAGATTAAGCCTAGACATAATACTGCACATAGTGATTTAAATGTTGACTTCGCATGACTGAGTAACCCACAAAGTGCTGTTTCACTAACAAGTCCTTGACACTTGGAAATAGAGCCCAGTATTAAATCAGAATGTGTCTGGATGCAATCAATAAGGCTGATTTGTGCATGACTATAAACAGTGACCTGCTGATGATATGACATATTGAGATCAAGGCGACAGTGATAAAATGCACAGAGCAGCCGGCTTGAAGTGCCAAAGGTGTAGGAGAAGCAAATAGGGCTTTATTTATTTACATGCATGGTTAGCCATCAACAAACAGCCGCTGAGGCCTCATGCAGTGCACCGAGGCAACAAAAGTGTGCTCATTTTAATCACTTCGCCAACACATGCGGGTCAAAGACAAATGCAAAGACGTTTAAGGTTATAAAAAGGAGGAATCTTTTCAAAATCTAGTCAACAACATGTGCAAAGTTCGTATACACCATGCAATCTTTGTATTAGTGCTGGATACATTTACAATTTACTACATTTACATACATTTTAAAAAAAAAATGTGTATACCATATTACACAAAACTAGTTTGACACTTGTCTATGCAAGTTTATCAAATACCCCAACATTTTAAGTCATAAATATAAAGACGATAACTTTAATTTACTGCACTTGTTGGTCTTTTCATAACATCAAAATAAAATCATAAGTTTCCTCTACGTTTTATGGTTTTCTTGTCACATGACAACAAAATGGCTTCCTGGCTTTGTTTGGCAGACAGATTTTTTTTTTCAAATATTACTATATATAATGTATGATATTTACTATAATGTACTATATTTTATATACTATACAGCACAAGAAAATTGTTAGCCACCTAAAACTATGTATACCCAGGGAAAATTAGAATCTATATTAAGCCATTAAATCAAACCATTTAGGCAAAGTAAAGTAGCAATAAAAGCCTGAAAGAATTCTATACATAGACTAACTGGTAACTAACAAGAAGTCAGAGCAGGAGATGATCACAGTAAATGGTTAATTCTGCTTAAGTGTGAATTTGTTATACAATAGAGTCTATGCTTCAACTTTGAGACTTAACATCATCCTTCTTTAAGGCTAAGCTTCAAATCTAATTTTGAGTGATCCTGGTGATGAGAAGAACAGTCAAGCGCACCGGATGATGCAGAACATCCACTGCATACAAAAGAGAGGTTCCCTAACCAACAGAAGAGCACTAGATTTACGCTTTACGCATTGGAACACGGCATGAACCAGTGTTGTTTAGCCTTATATGACCACATTTCTGCACGTGACATATTTAGGTGTGTTTTGCGCCTATAGTCAAATCAGCAAGAGAATAATTTTCATTCCCAGCATAAGTTAGCAAAGAGGGCTGAATGCTGCATACTGGCTGCCAAGCTCACTAACACAAACCACTGATAAAACAAACGCGTCTGAGATAAAGGTTATACAATATACAATAGGAAGGCATCAACACAAGTAGAAGTTCTGTTAAGAAACGCCAAGCCAGCACGGGAAGAGGCTTGTCGCGCGCTCAGTACCTCAATGAACTAAATTAAAATTTCCGTCACGTTCAACAGAAAGTTCAGGCTTAAGGCTGGGGAGGGGTGGACTGGAGTTAACCCTGAAACAGACCAAGAATAGACGTTTCGATTTGGTTATACGTGTATGTAAAAGCATTAATGAAGACTACGCGTCCAGCGCCAACTGAAATGTACTTTGTGGACCTGTTTGCTAATATTTCCTGGCAAGTCCAAGCCGTTTATCAAATATCAAACAGCTCGGGGGAGAGAATACGCATTCTATCAAGTCAAATCTGCACACTTCAGACTTTAAAATACGATGCAATTAAGAAAGCCATCCGTGATTCAGCGCGTCTGTCCGAAACCGTGCTTACCGATGTGAATAATGGAGTCCGCGCGAGCTGAGCGGCACTGCAGGATCCATAAGGAGAGGCTGATCACGAGCAACTCCATCTCCAGTTCTCGCCCCGGTGTATCATCCACGCGTCCACGTCGTTTCAAAAATCCAGTTCCAGACAGAAAAAGAGCGCGCGTGAGAACGACCGCTGTAGAGGAGATCAAGGATGCGTCACTTCTATCTGTCTCCAAGATCTATTAAAATTGAAAGTGAGAAAGGATATTCGCGGGGAGAAAAAGAAGCTCTCAAGGGACGGAAAGCAGAAAAGGAGGGGCAGGAGAGCGAGGGAAACGACGGGGGTACCACGGTCAGAGGCAAAGCAACGGGTCCGCGCGCTCCAGCTCTCAGTGTGGTTTGGATACTGCTAACTGCAGCGCAGAGAGAGACCCCCCCCTCTCTCTCTTTCTCTCTCTCTCTCCCTCCCTCTCTCTTCGTCGCTCTCTCTTTCTCTCTCTCAAAGCTCGCAGTCTTTCGCGTTTCGCTCCACCACGTGACCGAAGAATCGAAAGATCGGAACGGTACGGTAAAACCAAGGAGAAATGAAATCTGCACTCGCCGGAGAGAGTCGTCACAGCGGAGTGGCGGCGGGAGGTCTAGCGCAGCCCTGAGCGCGTGAAGTTCGGCCGGCCACCGGGAAGGAGTGGGGAATCTCCTCAAACATTCAGTGCTAAACTATGGGGGTTTTTTTCAACTAAGGCACACAAGCCTAACTGGGTTTAAACTCAGGGCTGCTGGGGGGAAAGAAAAGTTGCTGATACGGACGGTTCAGATTCTTCACAGAAGTTCGCCGCGCTGACAGCGACTCCAGAATTTAGAAGAGCGACCGCGGGCGCTCCGTCCATCGATGGATATTTTGCCGGTACTCGCTACAGAGCCCGCTAGCACCCTGTAAAAGAAAAGAAACGGACTCTGTAGCAACCACGGAACGATGGAAAACAAGTGGGTGATTGAGACTGAATGACTGTGAATAGTGAATGACCGATTAACGTTGATTCTTCTATACTATGACACATAAGGTAAAACATTATACAGATAAGGTGAGTCGTTTGAACGAATCTAGCAGCTCATGGAACGAATTCTTTATCTCCGTTATTGAAAAGACGCGTAAGTTAAATGGGTCTCAAGTCACGTTTCTTGCAGAAATGTTCCTGCATACTTTTCTGACATTGTTCAATGTATGGGATGAAGGATGATAACCTTTACCTTACAATTAAAGGATATTTCTTGAAACGACACTAACAGAAATATCTCTTAATTGTTTGGTGAAGGCTATCAGGTCGTCAGCTCGGATCAGTCGGCCGTGGACAGCGCCACAGCGCCCCTCTGGTCAATCGGAAGAAGTCTCTGCTGCGAGGCGTTCTGAGAACTGTTCTGCTTAATAAAATGAGCAGAATATACTTGGTGCGCTTCGTGATTATGTATGCAGTGAATGTATTATGAGATCATTAACGTGTTTTTCTGTTTATGTACTTTCCATTCTAATTTTTCCTCAGGTAAACATAAATAAATGTAAAAGTAATTTTTAAATGTAATTTTACTATTAGATAATTTTGCTTTACTTGAGATACCACATTAACTAAATGTAAGACATTGATGATTAACACAATTTTAATCCAGTAGATCTAGTAGAACATTTTTTTAACCTTTTAATATTTAATGTGCTGAACCCATCATATAGACAATACAAATGATGAATGGAAGTAAAAGAATGGCAACTAAATGAGCTAAGTACAGTATATAATAATTTAATCATTTCAATTCATCTCACTTTTTTATAGCCAAATGGATGGCAAGTGCATGACATAAATATGGAACTAATGTGAAAGAATCGCTTATTAACCATATATTCAGTCTTTCAGCTACATTGAAATAACAGAGTAGTGATGGGAACCTTTGTACGATATCCTCATAAGCATGCTGGCAACAGATGTAGCTTCTTTACATGGAGCTGAGCAGGTAGTTCAGCAAAATGTTGTCAGGAATCAGCAGGACATCAGTTCATTTCCTTTTAGTTGTCTGTACACATTTGTAATATCTGATATCTAAAACAAGATATGCAACATCTTTACCTTACACCAGGTTGGTGACGACTTCTGTTGATGTATCGAAATATGTTCATGGGATTTACGTCACTGATGAAATACAAAATGCAACAGATCTGAATGACTGTGCTGAACTTATTGTATCCAGAACATGTCTGTAACAGCTTTTCAGCTCTACATAGAGAATCACTCCCTCCCAGTTTAATCTAATCAGCAGCTAATGCTTGCGCAGGTGGATATGTGGTTGTAATCTGAACTAATGATAATGAAGCATGTGCTTAATCAGGTCTGCTGATAGTTAAAGCGACCCTCCATCTTTAAGCCTGTTAAAATTCATAATTTTTTATGAATTAGCTTAAATTAAGAAGTGCATAGTATTTCACTTGGTTTCCATACGCACATTTAGCAACCAGCTGACCACCAAACCATGATGACCAGCAGAAGCTGCTTGATTTGAAGATGAATTTTGTGAAAGAAGTGCTTCACAAAACTACAAGGATGTAAGAATTGTTAAGATGATAAAGCCATGACAATCAGAGAGCATCAAAAGCACAACAAAAGCATAAAAACAACTAGACCAGCCTTAGAAGTCTAGATCAACGCCTCAAGATTCAATCCCAATACAAAGGACGTGAGAAAACAAGCCGCAAGGATCAAAAGAAACAGAATATGGTGGAGATGAGGGGTGTTAAGCTGCTGTCCTACCACTTGTCAGAGATCTCGCGAGCCGTGACATGTACATAATTAAAGCCTATCAAAGGGAAGCAGACATGTTTAGTGCCCGCAAGCTCCCCTCCAGCTGTAGCCTCATTAGTGGACTACCATTATGAGCGGATGAAAACATTGCAGTCCATATTACCACTACATAAATACACAAGGCTCTTGCAATGAAATAAACAGTCACAAGATGCTGGTTAAAATTGGATTCAGGTCAGACAGTGTCAACATTTTAACATTTGGAGTCCTATTTGGGGCAAAGACATCACATGAGGTCAAAAAAAACTGAAACTCAGAACAGTGGAACACAGATTACTGCAGATGACAAAGAACACAACTACATCAGATTGCTTAATGTAACATTCTGCAACAAAGTCAGCACACCCCAGTGAAGTCAGTGACTGAACCACCAATTATTCTGTTTATGTGCTTGACAACATTTGTTCAGTTAAGCTCATAATTTTCACAATCTCATCATATAATCTGTAAAATAAAACAATTTCTGGCTTCAGATAAGCAAAAAGGGATATTTTACCTAAAAATGTAAATTTTCTCTTTAATTACTCAAACCCGTATGACCTCCATTTATCTTTGGAACCATGGAAAATTGTATGTCCTTACAACCTTTCTGGGCCTTGAACATGCCAGTGGCATTGCCGTCTATATGCATGATCAGAATGCTCTGGGATTTCATCAATAATATCTATAATTTGCATTCTGAAGCTGAACGGAGCATTTGGGACGACATTAAGGTGAGTAATTAACGTCTGAACTTTCATTTTTGGATCGTATAGTACGTATAATAAACTATAGTATTATATATAGTAATTATGTAAAAGTAATATACAAAGCATATATGATTCAAACCAATACCCACTGTACATCGTGATGAGATTCTAATTCACAGATAAGTGTCAATGATGGCCGTTATTTGGTTTCAGTTAGACTGGGAATGAATAGTGAGCTTAAGCCTACTACAAGTCGCACACAATAAAAGCAACTGCTAAATGACAAATTAGTAATTAGTAACGGGGGGTAAGCAACAGACAACCAAGATTAAGCAAGTCCAACCGCACTTGAGTTTTTTGGAGTCTGTTTAACAGGAAGCCTGTCAGCTCTTGTTAGGACACTAACCGCACCAGCACAGCGGTTCATCCATGAACGAGGCGAGCCAGTGGGGTGTGTGAGCAGAGCTGAGATCGTTGTCACATGTGTTACAGTCAATGACCAGCTGTTTGAGAGAGAGAGCATAGTTCATCTTTGACTTTTCTTCAAACAATAACGTAAAGTCATGATTTAGATGAAGAGAGACTGTCATTTTAAGCTCTCCAGATTTCCTGGAGATAGTAAATAAAACCTGGCATTTGAATAGATCAAACATGCATGAACACCCGCTGCCAGGTACCAGCAAAATGAGCACTCTCGCATGCATCCAAAAGTTTCAGCACATGAAGGTTGCAAACACCCATTAATTATCCTGAAGGTGAACTTTTTAGAAATAATATCTAATATAGAATCTTTTTTCATTCTTTGAGTGTCTCTGTTGGAAACTACTTTGAATGTCTTTCTGCCTAGATCATGGTCTCTGAGGCACATATTGTGTTTTTTGTGGGTGTTACAACTAGTATGAAATGATACAAACTCTAACTCTCAATTACTACTACAACAAATAGAAAGGCACATCCTTCATAGAGAAAATAAAACCCAGAGCAAATTCAGCACAATGGACAGCTCCCATGAACACAATACTGGTTTATGCCTGTAAACTTGTAACTTCTTTCATGCTTAGGTATGGATGGATGGATAATAACAAATGGTACAAACATTTTTTAAATTAAATGGAAAAATAACTAATTTAAATTGAGATGCTCTTGTTGTAAACGCTGTTAATTCAATTGAACGGCTAGTGTTCTAGAACAGAAAACACTTATTATTGTTACTCTTACATGCACACTGTTTCTGTCCTTCAAACATTTTGGACAGTTTCCCATGCCTGAATTCACTCTAGAATGGTGCGGATATGATTTCATGTTAGGCGCCAAACATATTATTTGGAAATAGCATGCATCCAAGCTTAAAATCCTCCTTGTGAAAAAAGAAGTGTGTCCAGAGCGCACAGAGGCAGCTCACCTGTACTGTCAGAGTCCGTAACACAATCTGACAGAGATCAGATTCACACACAGCCCAGCAGGTTTAAGATTGACACCCATCTGTCCTTATGAAAATGAATGAAGCCGGACCTTTTTCTTTTTTAAAGATACCTCAGACAGAGGATCATTGGGCTAATTATCATTTATTCTCAGCCAAAACGACATCTAATGAATTAAAATGAGCTTCTCTAATCGCTTAGTGAGGCTTTGAGAGTTTCTTTGACGGATTTCTAATTTCTAATGTAAAAAACTAATTAGTCATCTCAATCTGGGATGAAGCCAGGCCTGCAGCTAAACACAAGCACATGAGCAGGTCAAACTCAAATGGACCAGTGCTCTGACACTAAGTGTTTTAAGCAGTATTAATTCATTTTTCAGCCTTTAATTTAGCTTATTTGATTATTTGTCTTTTTTTTTCTGGTCAGCCAACTTAGACAAATTACATAAAATATAAAGCAAAATACATGAACATGAAAAAGCTCTCGCTGAAACACTTATTTGATATAAAAAGTTCAAAAGAACAGCATTCATCTAATTTTATTTTGAAAAATTGTAAATGTCTTTGGTGTCACTTTTCAACATTTTAGTAGTATATCCATGCTGAATAAAAGTATTAAGTTCTTGGAGTCAAAACAGAATACATTACTGTATTATACATTTAAATATTAACCAGATAATTTAATTTTACAAGTAATTTAACTGTACATTGCTGTTTATGGAATTGATGGTGTGTGCATGCTTGACTGTTTCAACATGCGTGATATTGTGGCCCCAACTTAACTTCCAGTAGACATCCAAATAGAATCAATAACAACAGCTAAGTGCTTCTAGAGTACTTGGGTTTTTTTTCCGATAACAAACAAAATATGTTTGCTACTTAAATCAGACTGATTTATTAAAAATGTAAATTCATTCTCTGCCAGCAGGAGGTGCTTTAAGCAAGAGAAATTTAGTTTTCCCCGGTAAGGGCTGTAAACAAAGCGGCTCTGACCTTACAAACGCTGCCTTACATGCAAGATGAAATTAAAAATACAGTGGGTAAGGAAAGTATTCAGACCCCCTTCGATTTTTCATTCTTTGTTATATTGCAGCCATTTGCTAAAATCATTTAAGTTCATTTTTTTCCTCATTAATGTACACACAGCACCCCA
>JAUMHR010000072.1:9264027-9283542 GCA_032361145.1 Enteromius fasciolatus | reverse complement strand
AGTCGCTCTTCATTTGCATAAAGTTGAGAGATTCTGAACTTTGTCGCGTCGCTGAACACGCCCACATCCGGTCGCTGTCGCTCTTGTTGCCGGATATCACCATCTCTCCATTGAAATGAATGGGATTGCGTCGCTTTGTCGCTGCGTGTCGCTGCTAGTGTGAACGGGGCTTTACTTGGCAAAATCACGGAGACCTGAGGTTGGGGTAGGTGTAGGTGTTATTAAAATACAGTCTTTTAAGTGGAAAACTGAATTCATTGTTAGCTTCTGGTTTAAATATTATTAGAATATTTTTAAAAAAAAGAAGAAGAAAAAAAACTTCACTTTCACATGATGCTTCAGAAACCATGCTAACATGTTAATTTAGTGCTGAACATTTCTTCTTCTTATCATTATTTGTGTGCTGCATAACATTTTTGTGTTTTTTTCAACAACAACAACAACAACAACAACAACAACAAAAAAAATCAGCATTTATGTGAAACAGAAATCTTTGTAACATCATAAATGTCTGTCACTAGAACAAATTAATTTCTTTAGAAACAATCAGTAAAATATTATTGATGCCAACATTTTGTAAGGTAGTGCACGAGAGTTCAACAAACTTTATATTTCTCTGGGAAAAGGTGAATGAAATATTTAATAATGTATAGTCTATACAGAAACAGACTTTCTAAAACAAACTCTGAGAAGCAAAAAATGTGACAGCTCGTCCTAGTCTCCCCTATACACACTTCATTAAAACAGACACGCATGAAGACAAAGAGTAAGACAGCATAGTTGGACTACCATACGCATGCATAAAACAAAGCAAAAGAGTAAGATAGTAAATATTATTTTCCAATTGAATTCCCATCAGCAATACACACACTAAAGCAAGCCTGTCCCCAAGTTACAAAGATCAATACAACCTATTAACCTCTCTCTCTGTCCTTCTGTCTTCTGGCACCCCTTCATTTGAGAATAGGCCTAAAGTGTTGATTTCTGCCCTTTCTGGGGACCAAATATTCCCACAAGGATAGTAAAACCTGAAATTACCTATTTTGTTGGGAGCAACCAACATTGCCCACAAGGAAAACAGCTTAATAAACGTAGTTAATGAAAATATTAAAATGCAGAACGGTTTTTGTGAGGGTTAGGAGATAGAAAATATAATTAGCTTGATATTAAAACAACAGAAGTAAATGGAAAGTCCCCACCGCGTGCATCCCTGCTCTATTATGGTTTACTTCAATAGATCCCAGAGGATCTTTTGCTGCCAAGCAACAAAAGCTGAGCAGAGGGTCATAATAAGGTTGAGTTATCAGTCACATATAATGCTATTAAATACCTACATGCACTGAAACACATGCACATATCCATACAAACCTAGTTATTCACACACAATGGCTTTCAGTTCATGTCGAGCCACACACACACGCACGGAGTGTGATGGACATCTCTGATAGAGAGCGGGTTATTACAAGCAGTGCAGGTCATGGAAGAGCTCTCTCCTTTATGATTAAGCCTGTGAGACATTGATATGAAGATATTTATCTGCTACAGAGCTTCAAATGAAGCAGGAAACCAAAGCTATGCTTTCTGGACAGACAATACGAGCATATCGGCTTGGACCAACTTGCTCAATTCTGCTTCATTCCAGGCGTCTGCATTAATATTTCACTAGTATGGTTATGTATTGAATCTTTAGATGTCTGTGGTTTAGAATTTGGTATTTGGAGTGTAGTATTCCAGTGGTGAGCTGTCAGACAACTCGTTATCCAGAAAGTCTTGTGGCTCATGGAATAAGGTCTGTTCCAAAACCTAATGAGCTGCTTACCTAGGCGGCATTTTAAAGCATCATAAGTGCACCCCAGACATGAATGTTAAGCCAAAACATACCCATCAATATTGTATGTATCCTTTAATAAAACAGCAAGTTCTGACAAGCTGAGTAAAAATTATTTAACATTTTAGAAGGAGTAAGAATACATTATGTATCAGTAAGTATAATTAGGTGTAATGCTCTATATATAAATCAATAAAAAACAGAACTTTCACAGCCATTAAAAACACAGACCTTCGACTGTAAAAAAAAAAAATGCACAGACCAAAATATTATATACATTTTATTCCATTAGCAACGTGCCCAAGTCAACCAAAGCAGTTGGATGTACCATGGAATTTAAATGGTACCAGATGAGTCCAAATATCTACCTTACCTGGAATCGTTTTTTAATATAGATATTCCTCATTTCTAAAAAAAAAAAAAAAGATGCAATGCATATTTTTAGGCTCTATTTCAGTTAATGGTAGGTAAGTAACTACTCTATCCCTTGTTCAACTTCTTCTCTTTTTCAGGTGTTTTTTTACTGTTGGCATGCCATTTACTTTAATTAATTGCTCCAAGTGATCTAGTTTGTGAGAGAGCTGTGTGAATCATTGAGTCTAAATCACAAACTGACTCTGATATTAACAGTTGACAGAATACGGAGACAGGACTTGATTTTGAAAATATTATCAGGGAACCCTGCTGAAAAAAACAGCATATGCCGGTTAGGTATGTTTTGAAGATGGGATGCTGGTTTATGCTGGTCATGTCCTGGCAAAGGACCGGCATAAACCAGCAAAGGACCATCTTAAAACACCATCCCAGCTTCAAAACATACCTAACCAGTATATGCTGTTTTTTTTAACAGGGTAGGCTGGTCTTAGCTGGTTTAAACTGGAAGTAGCTGGTTTTAGTTGGTCTCCAAGCCTGGTTATGCAGGGCAGACTGGTTTTAGCTGGTTGTTCCATCTGATCTCTCAGCCTCCCCAGCTAAGGAAGTGGCCAATACTCTGAAACAGCTTGTTGACCATCTTAACCCAGCTAAGACCAGGCTGGTTGGCCATCTAAAACACTTTGTTAATGAATGCTAATGAATGTTAATGAATGTAGTATTACCCTAACTATAGTGAGCTAATAAATACTGCAGTATACTGTGGTAGTTGCACAAAACTTACAGTCATTTGTTTAAGCTACAGTAGTTATATTTGGCTACCATAGCAACTAATTACCATAAATTAATTTAAGTACTTTACTATGGTATGGTTCAAAAACAAAATAGTATTTACTATAAATTACTGTGGTTTTTAAACATATTCTGTGAAAGTAATATTTTTATTAAAAAAATAAATAACATTTTCCAGAAACAAGTTTGAGCTGAATTCTCATAGCGTAGGCTATAGTCCTAACAAAAGAACAAATGTTTTGTTTTAGTATAGCCTGTAGACCTACTTTTTAGCAACATCACAGGAGTCATATTTTAACATCTTTTACACGTCCAAAAAAAGATAGAAAAACCAAGATGGTCAGAATGAGTGATTAAATCAGGCTGAAAGAAAGATGACTATGATAAGGCTGGACTGAGTGAGTCTGTTTCTGTTTCTTCATTAAAGTTTCATCGCCAGGCTGCTCTGATTTATTCCCTCCTGCAGGACAAACAGTAGACAGCTCCATCTCTCTCTCTCTCACACACACACACACAAATACACAAGCTTCACCTGCTAAGCAGCTACACTCATGTTTCATTCCCTCTGCCGTCCTTGGGGAGGCTCTGTATTCTTCATTAGACACGCACAGAAAGGCCGGACAATTAATATGATTCTGCTGTCGTTGCTGATGCAAGACCCGCTTTCCTCGTTTCAGTGTAAATTCTAATTATTACATAAAAATATGAGTTCTGCCCACAGATCAGTGTTCAATCAGCCCTTAAAGGTTTCAATTTTCATTTCATTTCCACTCATTCAACAGGCCTCAGACAGAAGCTAATACAACTCAACTTAAACATAGAGTGGGGTCTAAAAATTCTGAAATCACCAATTTTTCATAATTATTTCTTTATATTATCAGTAGAATATAACATTTAGGGCAAAAATAAATACTAAAAAAAGAATTTCAGAATGTGTTTTCTTGTGTAATGACATCTGATATTCTGCGCAGACTCTAATTTAAAAGTCATAAATGTACTTTTTTAGTCACCTTTAAATAGTGCAGGATTACAAATCAGACTATATGGGCCGGTTTCCCAGATAGGGATTAGATTAAGCCAGGACTTGACCTTTGCTAGTTTAGGACATTTTAGAATTTTTAGAAACATGTCTTACAAAAATGCATTATCTGTGAGCATTTTAAGACCAAACAATGGCAATGATGTATTTTAAGATATCTCAGTGCAAGCCTTTTCCAGTTTAGACAGCTCTTAACATTTATTTTAATCTAGGACTAGTCTTAAACCCTGTTTGGGAAACTCCCCCTAAATGTTTATTTTCAGGTTTAGAATGAAAAATCTGAAGGTTAGAACCTCAAACTCAGTAATTAATGAAATAGCTCCCCTAGTGATCCGAGAGTGAACTGCAAGACACCACAAACTCACTAAATGAGAAACGAAACTTCGGACAGAACATACTGTGATTGACGGCTATTTAACAGCTTGTGCCTCACTGATCAGTCAGGAGTCTCCACTCACTGCCAAATTACACTGCTACCTCTGATTTATCTACATTTCTAATTAGGACCGCATGCTGTTAATCAGATCTGCGTTTACAACATCTGTGTGATTGATTGCCTTTAAAATATGTGATTGATTGTCTTTTCTCTGTTGAGATAAACACCTGTTTTTACCAGTTAAATCCTATGAAACATTCACAATTCATTAATAAATTAAAATGCAAACCTATAATTAATACAAAACCATTTTGGTTGAGAGCTGTATTTAGAAAGAGAGTCCAAACTCCTCTCAACATGCTGTCCAGAGACAATCCTTTCAGCAACTGTCACATTTTAGTTTGTATTTACCTCTTAAGGATTTTGGAATTCATAGGTTACATCAAATAAAACCCCAGCTCAGTGAGGCTTTAAGATATTTGACTTTCAGAAAATAAATCCCAAATATAAACACACAAAACACACTGATTTGATCAAATAGTATTAGGGTAAATCCGTTCATGCAGGATATTAGCAGCAGGGCCACTTATTCAGTCTGCGCAAATGTTGAATCACATACTCAAAAAATGGTGTATGCATATTATGAGATATGATGTTTATTTTAATTTACATTTGAAGGCTTAGAAAGTTAGTAAAGACGTTTTTAAAATAATCCATGTTACATCAGTAGTTCAACCTTATTTTTCTGATACAACAAGAACAATTTTTGTGCGCAGAGAAAAAAGCAATTGAACATGCATTTAAGTCAGAGTTTCTTCACGAACAACAAGTATTATCGTAGCTTTATAAAAATTAGTTTAACCACTGATGTCACATGAACTTTTTTAATGATATCCTTACTACCAATGGGTCAAAAAGTTGTTTAAATTTAATCAAATACCTTAATTTGTGTTTCAAAGATTTGGAGCGACATGAAAGTCAATAACTTCACACTTCCGGATTGCCGCTGGTCAAGTAAATGTTTTTTTTCCCGGTGACTTTCATTCCTACTTAAGACTGAATTCGAGAATCAAAGTTAAATCCAATTAAATCAAAATTAAATCCAATGAAAATGCCTGAACAACAGGTGTACTGGAATCTACAAACTACATCGATGGTTGATTTGTTTTGCTATAATGATCGACTGAACGTACATATGTAAAGTAAGCCTACTAGAAGAGTCGAGAGCGCCTGGATTTTGAATCTTAGAACTGTTACACTCCAGCCTTATCTGCCCCCGTTTTACCTGACATCACCCTACGTGATAAGATTCCACACAAATATGTGCCTGACAGAGCTCTGAAAATCCATACGAGTCATCGCTTTGACATGAAAGCGCAGGACCTACTCCCCGCAGATCTTTTTAAACTTAGAGAACAAACAGCGCCTGAGAGAATTTATACTGTTGAACCCCAGAGTAAGTGACCCTCCAGTGAGAACCAGGGCAGAACAAGCCTCTGGCTTTGCAGCACAATATCTGATCCAAACCGGTGCTGCTGCCGAGTGTCACGCAGCAACCTCGACCTCGTCGTTCTGCACAGTGATGTGGAAGAAGAAGAGCTTCTTGAGCGCAGGGGAGAGCACTGTCAGGACTTAATGCTGTCAGAAGATGAAGATCACGTTCAGGAGCCTTGAACTCCACAGTACTGCCAGCTGGAGACAGCTCTTGATTTTTAACACCAACAAATGTCTCGCATAAATCACAATCACTATTGTAGTCAGCAGAACAGCAGCAGCAGCAACATGATTTAAAAAGTTTGTCATGGTTAGTATATCAGCCATCAACAGTTTAGCAAAGAACCCTTAGAAAAAAAAAAAATATTCTAGAATGACGTGAACCTGAGACGTGGTGCCCTCTCCTGGAAAGCAGCTGAGGAAACTGTCGAAACACATGAAAAAAAAAAACCTGAAAATGTCAGAAGGTGAAACAGGCTGTCGTTCGGTAAATACACCGTGACAGAATCCGTTTCACACATGTGCTTTAGGAGAAAAAATATTCATCCAATTTAAAGAGTTTCAATAAAATTCTGACCTTCAAGTTGAGCTGTCACGATAAATATGGAGGCTCACTGCGCATATTATACATAAACCTTGAGCACATTAAAGACAAAAACCGTGCAGAGATCACAAGATATGATCTTCTGTCATGAGAGATTCTGCCTTTCAGTTGTGAATGACATTTCTTTTTGGTCATTTATCGTCGTTGCCATGAATACAGTCCCAGCATGACACTTTAGAAATTATTTTTTAAAGAAGAAAAAGAACTCCTTGAAAATGTTGGCATGCAGGAAATATAAAAAAAAAAAAAATATCCCATTACAGAAAGCAAGTTTCTATAACTAAAATGAAATATAAAAAGTTTTACACCTTGAAAGTTGCAGGTGGTATTCTTGGGCTAGAAAGCGTTTGATTGGGCAAATCTAGATCTATACTGATGCTTCAAAGACGACAAATATTGACCTAAAGTTGTAGCAGCTTTCAAAGCACGTCGGTTGTTGGAATCACACAGAAGATGTTACAAATCGAGTACTGAAAGTAGCAAGTATTTATTCAAGGTAAAATTATTTACATTGTAACCAAAGACAACATCCTGGAAAATGGTACAAATTGCTTCTTTTAATATATATATTTATATATAATATTTATATATTTCTTGTAATTGTATTTTAACTTTATCTAAAATAATGCAATAAAGGGGGGGAAAGTATAAAATAAAGAAAATTTGGTGCAAGTATTCTAGCAGTCTAACATCAAATATGTACAGAAATATTTACAAATAAAAGGAAAAAAAAAAAAATCAGATCTGTAAATTAACTTATCGTAAAACTTGCTTCAGTTTTACAAAATAGAACAAGCTTTACTCCATATGGCTCTGCTTCAGCAAAGATCTGAAAGGAATAGAGGACACTTTTGCTTAGTTCATCTGAAGGATGCACGGTTTTGTTTTTTCTAAGAACTTTCAGCAGCTTCCAGCCATTCTGCAGACATACACGGGATGAAAATGTTTAAAATATTAAGAACCACATTTTCCTGAATCACTTCAAAAAAGCCAAGACAACTCATAAAACTATAAAACAATACATTTCAACAGTTTCATTATATTAAGAGTATAATTAAATTAACAGAGGATGAGCATTTTGATGAAGTCATTCATGAACCCACTAAAAATTTTAAAACAATTTTCAAGTGCTGTCTATTTTTAACATTAAAAATGGAGCTCACAGCACAGTCTACAAAACTAAAAATCAAACTTTTTTTTTTCCTTTTTTTCTTTAGAAATCAAAAAGGTAACATGGTGATTCTTCACACAAAGAAGAATAAAACTACAGAGTACAGAAGCCAGTGGATGATCAAAAAAGCAATGAAAATTAGCCAGAAAACCTACAATTCTTCCCTAGGTATCCAGATAAAATCAGCAACTTTTTGCTTGGTTGCGCCTCCTCCTCCGCCTTAGTGTGTATTTATTTATTTTTTTCAAGAAATCAAACATTGGTTTCTGTATATGTGAAAGAAACAATGAATGATCATAAAACATCTCATAATTATAAACCTCTTTAAGTAGGACTACATGATTTCAAGGTTCTTAAAAAACAGGACAATTCACCTTAATTTGATTTGCTTGTTTGTTTTCATTGCAAGGTCTTTGTCTTTGGTTCATTAGGCATCTTAGGCTTTCTTCAGACTGACAGCAAAACCTTTTTTTGACTCATCTACTCATATCTGATGAACGTTTTGTCATTTGGGACACAGCAAAAAGAATACTTTTATTCAGCAAGGATGCATTTAATTAAAAATTCAGCGTTACCATGAAAGGAATAACATACTTTTTAAAAATGTATTCACTTATTTTGCAATAATATATCTTAATATTACTGTTTCCACTGTGTTTCTGACCAAGTAAATGTAGCCTTGGTGAGCATAAACACTAAAAACTAATTTTACAGACCCTAAACAGTATATATTCCCGAATGCATAAAATGTAGAGGTGAAGTTTCCAGTTTCTACAAGTCTCAGATTCTCTTGGGATGATTTTTACGAATGGAAATACTGCAGACACTGACTGCACTGTTTGAACAAACATCATATGCAAGCAGTCGGTCCTAAAACTCAAATTTGAAAAGCAAAGTGGATTTGCGTGAAGTCTGAACAAAGCCTCAGCCCTTCAGTGTTTGAAATATCAATAACGTACCAGGTTTAGTGTAAATCTTTACACTACAAACAAGGACAACTAGCTTACAATTCTTTTGATTCAAAATAGCTTAGTTTTTGTTTTACATGAGGATCAGTGCTTTAAAAAACAAATATTACGCAAGCTGAGTGTGTGTACATGTGTGAGCATGAGAGAAAGAGACAGCATTTGAAAACACAAATGTAAAAACAAGCAAAAAGAAAGAAAGGAGAACAAAAAAATAAAACATGAAAAGTCTCTGTAGCGAGCCACAAGGGTGATGTGACCTTAGCGACGCTTAACAACCTTTACCGCCGGATCTGCTGCTTCTCGTCCTGAAGGGCCTAAGGCACATTGCCAGGTCCAGATTTATCCCACGGAAGAAGGGGGAACTGCAACACCTCTGCTAACAGTGCTCCAAATAATCAATCACCCGTGAGATAGATTTCTGTCCTGTGGTTCCAACAGAACACTGACGACGGGAAAGAACAGAGAGAATAGTTGAAAACTGATTTGAATGTCATTGGCCAGACATGATTTTATAACATCAGTGGCCCCCTACTCCCTGCATTAAAACCCAGGTACAGCAAAGACACACTCCCACTGGATCACTGAAATCACTTTTAGATGCCTTTTGGAGGATCTGCATCCAAGCAAGCTATATGTACTACAGAACTTGCATTACAATTATATTTTACCACTTCAAAATGTTTGCTGTCGTTGGTTATTAGAATAATGTGACGCTTTCCATTTTTAAAATGTGGAAGGCAATGTGCAAAAGGTTTGATATCACTGATTGTACTTACCGTCAGGTTCATGAAATTAAGGAATTTCTTTAGCATTTCGGTCATGATAGAGAAATCTCCCTTGGGAAGGTTTTCCCGTACGGTATTCACATTCATCTGAGAAAAAAAAGGATTTACAGATTCAGATTAAATTATTAAATATTTGATTCAAATTATTGTTAATATTTAAATATTAACTAAACAGGAATTTTGTGACGATGTCACAGTTACGTCACTCGTAGCTGTACGTGCATTGTGATAGCAGAAAAACACTGGTAACGAGTGAAAAAAAAAAAAAGCACTGAATAAGAGATAAACTGTATTGTTGTGCCTGTTGATATCAGAATCGGAATACAAAATTTTTTTAGTATTCTGTCACCAAAAACATCATTTGATGCTAAACGAAGAAGTTTAAATGTATAGACTAATTAATAAAACCTGCTATGATTAACTTGATTTAATTGGTCTTCATAATAAAACAATTAAACAATTACAATTAAAATTAAAAATTAAAATTAAAACAAATAACAATTAAAATACTTTTATTTTAAATAAATTTTTATAAAATACTTTTTTTACTAATATTATAAAATACTATAAAATACTATTATACAAATACATTTTACATTAAAACAATTCTGACTTTTCTTTTTTTTGGACTCTGCAGCTTGATTTAACTCAACAATAGTGAGTTTGTAAATTCTGAGGGGAAAAAAAGCCAGAAGTGTGAGATGTAAACTCAAAAGAGAGAATGATGAGTTGATTTTATCCTTATCGAACAGTGAGATACATCAGACAATCCTAATTTTTCTAAATATTTATTAATATCCTGCTTTGGTGCTCAAGAATGTTGAAAAACAGTGGAAACAGTGATGTTTTTTTTTTTAGCTTTCTTTGATTAATAGAATGTTAAAAGAAAACAATTCATGTAGATTAGAACAGATTTTTTTCATTTTAAACAGTAAAGTGCAGTATTTTTTACACTTTGGTGACCCTTTATACATCCTTGGACATTTCGTTTTTGACTTTCATAACTTAGGCTTTTTTGCCACTGATTAACAGAAAAACACAATATCAATTCTATAGATCTTTTAGAACAAAGTGACGAAAAAAATCTAAATAAAAAAAAAATATCAAATAAAACTGATTTTAAACGCATCCATGACCTTTAATGGCAAGCCTACATTATCAGCGGTATGATCATGTGTGTGTAGTCACAGGGTTCCACCTAAATACACTTCTATCTGCAAGGTTCTGTTGAATCTTCTCCATCATTGTGGCAGAAGATAGGCCATGAAGATAAAAAGAACACTCCAAGCTACACCGTGAAAAGGTAATTGAAAAGCACAAGGCAGGGGATGGATAGAAGAATTTTAAAACTGCTGAATAAACCTGGGAGTACTGTTAGATCAGGTAAGAAATAGAAAAAGTTTTGGCACTAGCTGTAAATCTACTCATGACAACCCTGAGGGAGCTACAAGCAAAAAAAGATGTGCGGGACCGTGCGGAACTGTTACCCAAGTGCCTCTGCACTCACAGCTTCACGGGAAAGGGTACAGAGAAAGACACTGTTAAAAAAAATGCCTTCATGAGACTCTCAATCCAGCTGGAGAAAGTTCTGTAGTCTGATGAGATCAAAATCTAATTTTTGGCCGTCAGACTAAACATAATGTGTGTGAGCTACACACCGAGCAGCATCAGAAACATACCATCCTCACTGCAGATAATGATGGTAACAGAATCATACTTCTCTGTGTCAGAGCCTTGAAGGCTTATGAGGGGCCAATGAATGCAGTAAAAGAGGGAAATTCTGAAGGACACCAAGACACCAGCGACATGGGAGAAGATTTGCTTCCCAGTAAGAATGGCTTAAAAACAACCCTAAAGCAGCCAAGTCAGGGTGCTGACTTCAGTTGAGAATTTGTGAGTGGACATGAAAAAAAGGCTCCATACAGAATCCTCATGCAACCTGACTGAGCTTGAACAGCTTGCAGAAATATTGCATTGGACAAATGTACAAAACTGACACATAGACCCATCCACACAGCCAAAGCTACATCTAACGGATACATGTATATCCACTGACTTATCTGTAGAGGGTAGCTAAGATTAGTGGTAAGGTGTTGTATGTACATGTTCGACTTTCGACTTTTTTTAAATATGTTTGTTGATATTTAGAAAACATGGTATCGGTTTCTCTAAAAAATAATGCTATAACCAGTAAGTCTACTCTGAAATGTGCGTTGAGGAGCAGAATGCCTTTGTTTTTGCAGTACCCATTTCAACCACAAGCTGTCAATCTTACATACGGCTATTTTAATTCAAAACTAACCAATTACCCAACTAGCTGCTTTCTGGAGCAACAAAACAATAACAGAGGTGATGCTCACCGGACTCTCCTGACATAAACACCCAAGCAGAAGAGCGGTGTATGATGCCACAATGCTGTCCTCCATGTGTTTCCCAGCATGCTGCAGGGCTGAAAAAGAAAGACAGGATGTTTACACAATAGCTTGTGCCTAAACTTAAAACAAAGCAAATTATATAGATGAAAATACAAATAGTTAAGGCAAACTATCATGATTAATCAATCAGTTCATATAGCAATCTAGCTTTACTTCAAGTTCATTCTAGTGAAATTTTGGCAAAAAATAAAAAATGTAAAAATTGTGACTCAATAAAGAATTGTGCAGCTCTAACCTTTATTGAGGTCAAGCTCCTCTTCTTCCTCTTCTTTCTTGTCATTTGTGTCGTTGGAGTCGTTGGTTTCGGAGGCAACCCACTGGATCTCTCCAGATGTTTCCTTCCACTCTCCACTCTGGTCGGCCTGGGATTTGGGAGCCTCGCTTATGAGGTCATCGGTCTGTGCCTCAGCTAGCACTGCTGCTCGTTCCCGTTCAAGAAAGAACTACACAGACAGACAGTTGGCCAATAGTTATCAGATTTAAAGATAAACACATGCAGGGCCATATGAGACTCTGAGACCGAACTGGAGACTACAATCACCTGAACCAGAGCAGCCAGTGCATTTGAAGACTTTGCTGTCGTAGGTCCCTCCGTTTTATTCTCTTTCTGTTCATCCATCTTACTCTCCTCATCTCCTTCTGATTTTACATCATTCACAGTCTTCACATCTGCCTCCGTCACCATCAGGTAGCTCAAGTCCATCTCCATCTCCACCAGATAGTGTCTGTTTCTGGCACTGTACTCCACCAGATTTATCAACAGACCCAGACCCTGAGCACAGACAAATCACCATCACTTCCACAAGTCATGACACATATCCTGACATCAAAAAAACACCAGCACTTCAAAAGCAATACTAAACAAAATCATAGAACCAGTCAGTAGTACAGCGCAAACTCTGGAGAGAAAAAAATGTCTAAACATTAAACCAAAGCTAAATTAAAAGTCTGTCTGGCATCTGAAAACCTGAAAAACCTTAAGCGCTTACATCTCTTTCATTTGCATTTTTATTGTATTGCTTTCATTTAATTCCTTGATGTTTGTTTTCCTTTTATTAGATTTTCAGTTAATGTAAACCTTAAATTAAAACTAACCTGAATAGTTCCCTTAGAACTTAAAGCAATGTTTACTTAATTGAGAAATATCTAAAGACTACATCCCACTGTTTTAATTTCATTTAATCATACCTTCTTAAAACTCATATTATGCCTGGGGAAAAGTAGTTAATTTTTATAATTAATTGCAATAATTATATCTTCCATTTAACATACTAAAATTATAAACAATTAACGAGGCATCTGCTGTCAAGCAAAGTGAGAGTGGCCAACTCCTTTTTAGATTCTGTCTCTCACAGTGGAAATGCACCTATGCTGAAAATTGTAAACCCCTCCATGATTTCTAAGAAAGAAATCTTGCAAAATCACATATACATATTATATATATACATACATATATATATACACACACACGTTTATGTCAATATCTTTGACTATTTGAACCACTCCTTAGTAGATCCTATTTTGTTATTTCCTATGTGATGGAACCTTTTTATTGTTATTTTCAACTCGGAATTAAGATGCAGGACTGTGTAATAAATGTCATGCGAGTCTCACCAGGACACGGATGTCGAATCTCTGCTCCTGAGGCAAATACCGCGGGACCTTCAAAACACAGTCCAGTGCAGTCTGTATGAGACCATCCTGCTCACCTGTTTTAGTGCTGCCCCACTCTGAGAGGTCACAGAGAGAGAGAGAGGAACATAAGATAACCCTCACATCCTCTATCTTAACATTAACACAATTTCAGTTCTTTTATATTGCTTCATTCCACATTTATAAATGCAGTATTAGCACTGTATAAATTCTGTAACGTGCAGTGTCTCACCGTTATCATGTGTGAGGTTGAGCAGAACTCCGATAACGGCTCTCATACAATCTTCCACGGCCTTGCCCACGTTGCTATGACTACTCTGCGGGAGGGCGGAGCTTGATGAAGAGACCTCTCGGCTGTAACGCTGTATCATCTGCTCACAATGCTGCAGGGCCCTACACACACAAAGGACAACCCCAGAATGACAAATATCCCGTACAAAGCAACACTGCAACACTAGACTTTCTACATCATCACACACCTTGCTGAGGACACTATGAGCTGGGACTCCTTGTAGGCGATCAGATAAGCCTGGTTCTCAGGGTTATGCACGGTTACCTGGATTTGTAAGAGAATTAGGTTTTAAATAAATTATACATAGAAATAACATGCATGTCAAAGGTAACGTATTAACCTGCAGTCACCATTTTTAAAGATCTAAAATGCAAGTATCTCTAACACCAGAAAAGGACAAACTATACACAGAACATTAAGTCATGTTATTAATTAAAACTGTTAAAATATTAAATATCATCTAGCGTCCACTTACACTCTCCAGAACTCGTAAACAGCGCTCGGCTCCCCAAAGGGATGCCACCAGACTGTCTTTATCTTCTTCTTTACTCAAGTTCTCCACACACTCTTTCACTGAGGGCAAAAAAAATAAATTTCAAGCCATTTTCTTTATAAAATCTAACAAGTCAAGAACAGATGGACTCAGTTAGAGTACCTTTATCTACGATGTGGTCCAGTCCCCCAAGCAAGCGCAGTTCCTCCTTAAACCAATCTCCGGCTCGCTTCGACGTCAGAGACAGTAATGTTTCCATCGCTAAGTGACCCGTCTGAAATGCAAAAAGTCACAACTTAGAGAATTGCATTTAAGCATGTGCATACACACACAAAAAAACACACACAAAAAACAAAACGTAAGAGTTTTGGAGACGTTTCAAGAAATAAAAATAATTTTCAAAAGCTTCATTGCAATTTATAACCAATTTTGGAGATGGCTAAAAAAATAAATAAATAAAGACTTCTATCTAAAAGCCCTGTCGGTTCAGAAATCAAACATTTTTAGCATTGAATACGCTATCATTGAAAAAAGATTTCTGGTTAGTACAATTTTCTTTCTAATTCATCAAGGATCCATTATGTTTCTCTAAAATGACAGTAAAAACAGTATAAAACTTCATATCTGTACTATTGCAATTAATGCTGTTTGTGAACTCTCTGTTCAAAGAAAACACTTTTTAAGTTTTCACAAAAATTAAGCAGCACAAGAATAAATGTGTCTCATATCATCAGGATCATGTGACACTGAAGGCTGGAGGAAAGGCTGCTGAAAATGCAGGTATAAAATACATTTCAAAATATTTCGGTGGAAAACATGTATATTAAACAATTATTTAAAAACAGTAATAATATTTCACAATATTACTTCTCTTAAAATCTTACAACATCCCTAACCTTTGAAAGAAATCAAATGTACAATGTTTATAAAGGAAAACTGGTTGAAAAGAAAAAATATCACCCATCAAAGACTGCATTTGATTTCCTGTACTTTCTTCGCTGTTCAGTCTACAAACAACTAAACAAAGACTTTTTTTGCTGCCTGTCTGAACAAAGCCAAGGTGAACGGAAAAACACTCCTCCTAAAACATTCATTGGTTTTCTGTGTTGGTTCTGACATCAAAAGGTGTGAAAAACCGAAGTCACTTACTGTGATGTTTTCGAGGTCCAGATGTTTGTTGTGGACGGTTTCACAGAGTTTGCGTATCTTCTCTTTAACTCGGCACATTTCTTTAGCTGTTAACTGGTCTGCCACAGAGTCATCCTGCTCTAGTTCCAGCAGCCTGATCATCAGCTCCAGACAGGACCGGTCCAGATCCATATTTAGCCGGTCTCGGCTCAGTATATACATAAGAGATGCTGTGCAAAGAGCCAGGTTCTGCCAGATCCAGAGAAACAGTGAGAAAGAAGAAGAGACAAATGTTGCAAACATCTCACCACAACTTTTAGAAGCACACAAGCATATAGACAGCAGCACGAACCAAAAACCACAACTTTAACAATCAAGATACTATGCATTATAAAAACATCCTTTGCCTGCAAGACATGGCCTTGAGTGACTCCAGTGACTTTATTCTAAACATCTGTCTTGACTCATTAAATGGATTTAATTCATTTTTACAGAGCATCCTTCAATACACAAATAAATTCAAGTCAGGCCGAAAGAGTCAAGGAAAACATTCACGCTCCATCTGTGTAAACTGAACTAACGAGATTCACAGAGTAACGGCTCAGCGTCTGTTTGCATTTCTCCCTTGTCTGCCGGCGGAGATGATTACATCTCCAATTAATGTATACTAATGAAGTAAACAAACTGTTTTTCCACACAGCATCGTAGCTGTGTTTATAATGATAGAGCTGTGACAGTTTGGAACGATGCTTGGCTATACAGATTAGTTGGTTTGTTGGTAAATTAAAGAAAGTTGGCATTTACTGTCTGATGGCTCAGACACTCACCGGGTGCTGCTGGGCATCACTGAGCATCTTAAAAAGCTGGGCCACCTTCCCTCTGGCCCTCAGGTGCATGCGGAAGCTCGGCATGGCACAGCGTGCGGCCAGACTGATTACACTGCAGTCAAAAATGAAGGAAGAAGAAAGGTGGTTTATGTAATAAACGTGTCTTTGTGGGTAAGAATCTTTTTAAAGTACATATATGGGGGTTCCAGTGGGCATTAATGTTATTATTGTTACTCTGAAAAAGTGTCATATAAAGCTGAACTAAAATACAGCATAAAAATTACACACAAAAAAAACCGTAAAAATCTCAAATGAGTGGATTTTATTTTTTTTTAATACAAAAATTAATAAAATACAAATTAATTAAAGCTAAATGGGAAAAGTGAACAAAAATACAAAAAAAATACACTTATTTGCATGCGTACATGTTTCAACCATGAAAAGACAACAGAAAAAAAGCTTGTAAACATGTCACAGATAAAGCTGTTTAACTTAGCAGAAGCTAAGCTGTGAAACATAGGCTTGAGGTTTGATTGCAAACCACCCAGAATATTGCATTCAGTGTTTGCCTCACCTAAGGCAGCGTGTGTTGAGGGGTTGTGTGCTCTTCAAGCCCGTCTCCAGATATTCAAAGTCATCCGTGAACTCCTGATTCTCCCCAAACTCCACTACGTCATTAAAGTGCTTCACATGTTGGACAACAGTGTACAACTACACACACATAAACAAAAAAAAATATATTTATTTAAAAAACAGTTGCACTTTATTTTGTTTACACCTATCAGCATGCATATTACTAGAATAATAGCCATTATTAGTTCTAATTAAGCACATATTAATGCCTTATTCTACACGATACATATTCTACATCCCTAATTCTACCCAATACCTAAACTTAACAACTACCACACTATTAATAACTATAAATAAGCAGCAAATTAAAAATGTATTGAGGGAAAAGTTCACAAGTGTTACCTATTCTAAAGTGTTACCATAAAAATATATTAAAAGATAAATAGAAATATTATAACTAAAACTAAAAAATTAGGCTAAAAAACAAAATTAGGCTAATAAAATCTTCTACTATAATAGTAAATAAATAATATTAAAATAACACTTGGTTTAAGTGTGCACATTTCAAAAAGAATCATTAAAATTATTTCCCAGGGTGCAATTCTCACCTCCTTGTGCTCCTTCCTGCATTTTAGTGCAGTGACGATGTCCTGGTATGGCTCAGTGGGGATAGTGACAGACTTAATGACTTTAGGAGGAGGCGGCGGGGCTTTGAACACTCCATCATCTTTATGGGAGTTTGTCTCTTTGCTGCTGCTGCTGCTGCTGCTGCTGGACACACTGGCCTTCTGCAAGAAAAACACCAAGAGCAACATTATGGTGGGCAACTGCAGAGGAAATTTTCAGAAAGTTCAGAAGTCACTTTACTTACAGGTGCAGGCACAGCATGAGAGGAAGCAGAAGGAGGCACTTCCTCCGGCTCGGGTTGATTCCAGTGACGAGCATTATATACAGCTTTAGCAGGAGACTGCATTAAACACACAATAAAAAATTGTTATGTTAAACATTTTAATACAGCTTTTTAATAAAGTTACACCGTTACTGTTTTTTGTTTTTTTAGCTCTACTTTTTTTGGCCCGCTGAAGATCTTGCGTCCAATCTCCTTGGACTTGTCGGTCTGCTTTCCATGTCGCTCCTTATGTGAGCCTGTAGCTCCCATCTCATCGGGCGACTCCTGAGAATCTGAAAACAGATAAAACATTTTTTGTTTTATTAAAAAAGACATCATGAATCCAGAGATAGCTCTACAAATAATTGTTATCCATAATCATAGTTTACATTTCCCATCATGCGCTAATGAAATGATGAAACCGTGCATTAGTGAGGAAGTGGCCTTTTGAGTACCTGTACTTAGGCTGCTTTGACTCTGTTGACTATCTTGTGAGTCGTTGATCTGGGGACTGCCCACACTGGTTGCCAAAGCTTCCGCTGCTGCTTTCTTATTCTTCTTCCTCTCCTTAGCTGCCGAGTTGTCCTCATCCTCACTATCGCTCTCACTCAGATCGTCAAAACCAAAGTATTTGATCTTGTAGCTGGTGCTGCCGGATGCAGTGGCATCTCCTTCTGCGTCCTGAGCCTCATTCTCCTCAAAGCCAAAAAACTCCAGTTTCGTCTCCTTTTTAGTTTTACTCTGAGTGGTTCTGAACCTAAAGAGTGAGAGAGTATGAAAAGTGAAATCCAGATGAGAATGTACCAATCTTCTAATCAAGCAAATTACAAATTCATACAAAAATGATGTATTTTTATATCATACCTAGCAGGCTTGGTAGGTTGTGTGTCTGTTTTCTTCCTGAAGGTTCCTGCCTCTCCGATGTCAGCTTGCGCTGGGCTGACATACTCATCCACACTCCTTTCCATTGAGTCCTGGATGGTCACATTACACACAGACACACAGGACGGGTGAAGAACCGTGTAGTCCCTCACTCGGCCACGACCTACAGGCTTGACTTCAGAACTCCCAGCGACCCCTGCAGCTGTGCTCTTCACCAACGCAGAGGCTGGTGTTAAACTCACAGCAGAAACGGGTACATCACCGGTTCCAGAACTATCCGTCCCTTTATTCCGTGGTCGTCGGTACACTCTGTCGCTGGATGGTTTAAGAAGCGGAAGCTGCTCAAAGTCAACAGGTTGCACTGGAGGTTCAGGTTCCGCAGGGCACTGTTCTGAGCTCTTGAGACTGTCAGAAGAGTTCCCGGACTGTGTAGAACTCCCCTCGCCGGCCCCTGGAGGAGAGTCCTCCCCGAAAGGGTCCCAGTCAACAGAGAATTTTCTACTGTGGGTTTTTAAGCTGGAGATTTGGGAGACTGGTTTGCTTACTGTGACACTGGATCTGCTCCAGGCTCCTACAGTGCCAGTAACATGAGGGGAGGCTAGAGTCGTCATAGCTACAAAACAAATTTTAAATACATATTATATATATATATATATATATATAAATAATAATAATCATAACAGTATTGTTAACTTTTAAATAACAGCAATGTAAAAAAAAAGTGCATATACAAAAAGTGCATATACATATCAGGGTTGGGGTCAATTCAGGAATGAACTCAATTCCAATTCAATGAAGGAAATGGAATTGGAATGAAACAACAATTAAAGGAAACAAAATTGGAATTACAGGAAGTGGAATTCAATTCAGGAAGAATTCCACTGAATTCTGTTTATTGCTGAGCATTCATTTGT
>JAUMHR010000072.1:9232107-9248722 GCA_032361145.1 Enteromius fasciolatus | reverse complement strand
GTAAAACACATCTGTATTACTCTAGGGATGTTGGAAAATGAGCCTATTTCCAAAAAAAGTGGAGTGTTCCTTTAATATAGACCAGAAATGGAAGCAACTGACCCTTCAGTAAGGCTCACCCTAAAAAGTTAGTAACCAATTACTAACCATTTTCTCAAACTTGCTCATCTCTAACGTTTGTTTTTAGATAGCTTTCAAAAAAAATGAAAAGCATGCTCTTGCTAGATCACTGTTAATAGTGGGTACTCTGAGAAATATAAGCAGCGTAACTGACCTCAGCTTGAATTCTTGTGTACATTTTGCTCATTTAAAAACACCATCATTATTTTTGTGGTAAAAACTACTTTTCAGCTGCTGAGACAAACAGTTTACTGTTTTAAAAGAGCATTATTTTACTCACCATCCTGAATTCTTCCAGCCAGAGCCTCTGAGCTGAACCCTGCAAACACCACAGTGTGTACAGCACCGATTCGGGCACAGGCCAACATGGCTGCTACTGCCATAGGAGACACAGGCATGTAGATGGCCACCCGCTCTCCCTTCTGGACGCCATAACTCTTTAAAGTGTTGGCAAGGCGACAGGTCATCTCCAGAAGCTCCCTGAGATTTGAATGTTGTACAGATATAAACACACAGCTGAGTAACAGAAGCAATCATGCGGGTGGGAAAGGAAATCTGTGGGAGTTACATTTAAAGTGGTTCAAGTGTGCAATTGAAGCAAACATGCACAGAAACACAGAGGTCTTAATGCACCAAACTGGCATTTATGGCATGTAGTTTAATATTATATTTATACTATGATAAATACTGGCAAGCCTTGTGAACATATTATGCTAGACTGCGTCTGACGAAACGGTTAATCTGGATTCAAAGGATCTAGGGTCATAGATGAGAAACAGACACGTGTCTGAGCAAAGAACTATTTCATGATCTCCACCATATGCTTATGAGATCACGGACAAAACCCTTTCACTTTCATACTAATGCGTATCAATGAACTTCCTGTTCAACTGTGGAAGCAGGAAAGGGACGTGTACATGACACCGTTAGCAGCGTACGTCTTTCACACATATGACTGATTGTGCAATCTTCACAAAACACCCTCAGATGATTCCTATCTGACCTAGAACAAGAGATACTGGGAAACTAATCTTCACATCTCCGCAATAAAAGATGAGAAACAGCTCATTTTCAAGGTTCAGTGTGCAGGCTACATCAGAGGAAACGGCCTGCTGACTCTCATGTTTTGGTAACAGTGCGGACAGTAGATCCTGTAAATATTTAGCCTACTCGTAACAGCAGTGATCTGAACCGTAGCCAGGAATATTCAAGCTTTATTTCAAGCACTACAGAGCGGGGGGAAACACATTCCATCACAGGACCCTTAAAAACTGCCTTTGTTCTTCATAAGAAAGTGCATGTGAAGGAATTCCCCCTAAACCCTTCAGTAGCATGCTCTCATATTACATGCTAACCATGTCAATCCCAGCATGGCCGGAATGTATTATCTGGCACAGTTTGAAAAACTGATATTTGATTAGGTCAGCATTATATGACTTGAAAGGTAGGCCTAATCTAAATGAAAACTTAGGGAGATGAGCATGCATATACAATTCTAGTCTTACAACAAAATAAATACTATAACACAATATCATATAAATACTAAAATATGACTGATAACTTGTTACCATTGGCAGTGGCAACAAGTGTGTTACCAATAAGCAGTAGTGACTAACTGATGGGCAGTCACTATTGGAATAAACTCTATACAGGCAAATCTGAAACAAGTAGCAACATCATAAAAGTAGATACTAGTTAGTTTAAAGAGACTTTAAAAACCGCTTGCTGTGTTGAAAGTGTATAACTGGGGGGTGGATGAGGTTGGGGGTGGGGTAAAGAGCCATATGTGAATTTCTCAGGAGCTACAGATGTACCTGTATGTGATCCTTTCTTCTGTCCCAGGTTCATCTTTCTCCCAAATCAAGGCCACTCTGTCTGGATTCTTTGCCACGTGTACATCCAAACAGTTCACTGTCAATCATTGTAAGAAGAAAATACTAGTACTCTAACTTTTGGCAATGAAGAAAGTTGTTATTTAAGCATTTATAAAGAAGCATGTGAAAACATTAAGTATCCTCTGTCAAGTTAAAAAAAAAACATAACTTTTTGTACTGATAGATACAAATCTTTTATCAATCATATTGTCCAATTAAGGTGTGACACTTACCAGAGACATTCAGTTGCCCTCCAAGAAACCAGTTGATTTTCCCGCTGGAGAGATCGCAGTCCGTCACTTGATCGAATGGTTTGGTCCATGCCAGCCTTTCCTTTGCGATTGATCCCCAGAAAGTTTCTGGATCTCTAACAGACAGTTCGTATAAATCAGCATAGGTCTTTCCAGCGAGATGCGAGCTGAGGTCCGGTTGGGGCGCGCTGATGATGCTGCTGCTGCTGGACAGAGACCTTGCATGGCACCGTGAGATTAACATAACACTTCTTCGTAAACATTTCTTGTTCCTAAAGATAACATTTCCCCTGGTCAAAGAATGCAGCACACTTATGCTCACGCGTCCAGCCATTATTCCGCTCGGTCACTGGAGTGAAGTTTGCGCAAGTTTCCTCAGCCCGTGATTATTCCTCAGAAGAGAGAGGGAGGAGGGAACTTGTTGACAAAGCGCTGGCCTGAAGAAAAGCTCACTACAAACCGCCCCCTGAATCAGCTTCATTATAAACAAACCGTGTCATGGATCACAAGAACTTTGCCTTTCACAATCGATTCCACCGCTGTAATTTCCCCTATTGATCGGGTGTTTTTGGATGTTACATAAAATTGGGTTGTACTGTCGTAGTGCTCTTACACAACCAACGGAAACTTTAAAGCCTTTGAATGGTTTAAGACGCGTAAACGTGGGTTTGTTTATATTCTGTGTGAAAATAAGTAGTTTCAAAGCAGCCACATATGTTGCATATCCTCACGTGAGCCGTCTTTTTGTCACATGAATACTTTATAATAAAGTTTGGATTAAACGGGTTCACTTTTCGGTTTCTAAAACTGGATCATAAATGCGACACGCTCTGGATGTTGTTCTCAACTACCCCAAACTATTGCTGCCCCCTAGTGGAGGACGGGCAATTCATAGATAGATAGATAGATAGATAGATCCCTCTCCTCTGGATCAAAACGCAGCCCATAAATTTGTAGTCTGTGTGCTGCCCTTTCTCTCTCTCTTTCTTTCTGTGTAGCTGCATTGCACCATAGACTTCAGTTCCCTACACACACCTTCAGAGAGTCTGTCCTTTCTGGGCCTCTCAGCAGAATGTGCTGCCCTGTGGCATAGTTGGACTGAGAGAAACCGATGATGTGTATTTGAAAGTGCGTGTTATTTATTGGCATCCCCCTTTCAAAGGTAAATAATTAGAATGTAGGCAAAACATACTGTGGGCGTTTTGTTTACATTTGTTGCTAACATAAGATAACCTTTCTGAAAGAGTTACACACTGCATTGTACTCATATATTGTTCGTTAAAGCCAAAACAACGGCCCTCCACCGTAACAAGAAGGGAAGGTTGTTATCAATTAAAAAGCTACACATTGCTGTAATTTGCAGTAAATGCCTGCCGAATGTAATTAAGGCACTCTTTTTTTTATATTTTTTTTAATTCAGTTTGCGAAATGCAAACAATAACAAATGCCATCATTTACCATAACAGTACAACTGTCCAGGGTCTCATACTTTCAGTCCTTCAGTCCAAAGGAAGTGCAAAGTCCTTTAGCAAAGCCACCCTTCTTATTGCTTAAGTTCTTAGAGAACTCTATTGATTCAAAATATATTTTCAACTCAAGTTTAAATCTTAAAAAAAGAGGTTTGCGTTTAGAAAATTTACATTTATGAATATGATATTTAGTAAACAGGAAAATAAGGTTTATGAGATAAGTATTACCTTTTTTCACATTCGTGAAAACCAAAAAGTACATTTCTGTAAGTCAAAATTAGGATTCACATAACATTTGACAAAGTCAAGAATGTCACACCAAAATGATGTTGTATAAGAGCAATTCCAGAATAAACGTAGAGAAGTTTCAAGGTTCAGTTGGGTGTTAATATCCTTCTTAAGTCTATAATTAAGGCACTCATGGGGTTAAAATACTGTGATAGGACGTAGTGGTCGGGATAGCCAATCAAACCCTAGAGGGCGTGGCAAATCTAGGAAGCACAGGGCGGAGCTTCGCGGCAGCGTTTAGCTGGCACGAGAGTTTTTCTGTCGGTTTATGTGAGTAACTGAAACAAATATGCAAATATTATAGTGCGGGAATTGTTTCAATGTGGTAATGCGATAAGGAAGTTTGTGTAAAAAATAATTTCATATGTTTAAAGATGTAATTGACTGTGTGAGCAAATAAATATCTTGCACTTCACATCCTGATTGAACTATTGAATTTGATTGCCATGAAAAAAAAGACCACAAGCTTATCATATTTCCTTGATACATATTATATATATATATATATATATATATATATATATAGCTGATATATTTCTTGATAAGTAATCAATTCATGTATTTATTGCGTTTTATTCGTATTGCAGATAATTGCATCTTTGATATGTTAATAATCTGTAAGTTTGATTATGCTTGATTGTTATCAGCTTTTGTAATATCCTCAAATATACAGTTTAAGCTTACTTTTAGTACAGTTCCTTTAGGCATGCTATTACATTTTGGAGATCAAATTGTGTGCAGAACAGGAACAGCTGACCCTGCAAGTTTGAAGGCTAACCAATTAGTGTGCATCTTTTTAACCTGCAGGTCCAGCTTTCATGACTGCACAATGGGAGCTGGTATCTCTACCTCGATGGGAGATGACAGCATACTGGATGCTCTCCTTCTCCTCCCATATCTATTCTTTCTACCAGTTGCACAGGTTTTCTAAAGGTGAGCTGCCGTCTACCCAGAACAAAATGCAGTTCTCCAGCTTCCAAAAGAGGCTGTCAGGGAATCTTGGGAATGGATCAGTTGCACAATATCTAATTATCAATATATATATATACAGCTCTGGAAAAAAAAGAGACCACTGCAATTTACTCATAAATCATACATAAAGTATGACAAGCATTTCATGCCAGTCTTTGTTAAATTTCTACACAAACATACCTCATTCTGTTTATTTATCAACACTATCATCTTGCAGTGTGACCAGTTGGATGGTAAAAATGCTAGAAGTCTTTCAAAACTAATTAGAAATTGAAAAATAAACACTAAACATGCCAAAAACAGTGAAAAGAAAGGTTTTAAATCAAGAAAAAGGGCTCAATCCTAGCTTTACTGGCACAAGGATTCAGTGAGTGTCAAGTTGCTTCTATGCTTAATTTTTTAAAGACGGCAGTTCACAAAAAATGAAACAAATGTGCATTGATTTGTATAGGTGGTGTATTGGTGAGATTAACAGTTTTAAGAATAAAACCCAAAAGAAATGGATTTTTCTGCAGTGGTCTCTTATTTTTTTTCTAGAGCTGTATATATATATATATATATATATATATAAATTAGTACTGAGATAAATCTCTGGATGCGCTGGGACATCATCAGTGGTCTCACAACATATATACATATATATATATATATACATATATATGCACATACATATGTATGTATATAACGTGCCTGTTTGAAAAGGACTGCTATGGTGGTGGTGGGGGGGGTGTTTGGTGCGCTCATCCCTGTCGTGTTAACTGCTGACTCTAAGGGCTCTGAAAAGGTTGTGCTGTCATTTTGAGGGACGGTGGGATCTCAGGTCAGCAAAAGACACCGCACAGCACCCATTTTATCTCTTTCAAGCAAAACATGCCAGTCAAAAAAGTGCAAAAACAAATCTCCAGAATAGGACCTCTCCTCATGCACAGAGAAAACACTGCATAAATAATAACAGTGGGTGAAATGGCTGATAGATTTAAACCTAAACATTGTAGGCATCAGAAAAACAGCATTTTTTTTCAATACACCGTCTTTGAATAAAGCTGAATACTTAAGATCTTAACCAAACATTTACTTCATATATTTGTGGATAATGAATTTGAAGGAAATCAGTCAGTATTAGTTGATTCACGTGATTCTACATGGTTTATTTTTATCTTAAATATTGCATTTTATCTGATCACTTAGCCAGGTCTGACCTGTATGTTGAAGACACTTTAAACACCACTAATCATATTGCTACTGAAGTGAACCAATATACAAAATATGACTGCAGGTCTGTGTCACTTAAGATGTGCATTACAGCAAACATGCCCATGAGAAGACTTTTTGCAATCTATGTGTTCCAAGACCAGCCACCAGATGGCACTGTGGTCATACTTCTATTAACATGTACGTTTTCATTTCAAGAAGTGTGCGTGTTTATGATAGTGTGGATAGATCCCTGCCTGCCAGTGCACCCTGCAGGAAAACCGTCTGTCGAGGTGATGAGAGGTCCGTCCTGAGAAACTGGATGAAGAAAAAGATGTAGGGAGAGAAGGATGGCGAGAGAGAGAGAGAGAGAGGGGTGGGGTGTAGAAAACAATACCAAACTGACACTGCATTGCAGGGGAGAAAGATGAGAGTTAATGCATGAGTGCAGAGAATATACAAGAGATCTTATCCTTCATCTAAAGCTTCCAACTACAACATCCAATTTTCAGAATTTTACATGCATTTAAAAGAATAGTTCTCCTAAAAATAAAAATGTTCTTTCAAACCTGTATGTCTTACTTTTTTTCTGTGGAACACAAAGTTTAGCAGAATGTTAGTGTGTTTTCACTTGGACATTCAAAATGGATATGGATCAGGGGCTGACAAGTTCACTTTTTTGTAATAAAATGATGTTCTGCTAGACTATTACAAGTTTGGTATGTCATGAGGGTTAAACAAAAGCCAAAATAAAACATTTTGTGTGTAGGTCTCAACTTTAAACCTTTACAGTGTTCATATTATAAGAGTGGAGAATGAAGTGGATGTTGAATAAATAAAGAAAATTCAGATTTTAGTTAGTCAAATTAGTTCTGTGTGGACTTTATAGTGTGTGAGGAATGTGTTTCCTGTGTGTGATTGACAGAGCATGAGGTCAGCCTGGACCGAGAAGTGCAGCTGGAAAGAGGATTCCTTATATGGGGATTCAAGAAGGTGAGAGAACACGTGGTAATTAATTATATTAGTGACTTTAATCAGGGTGACACATTTGGCTGATGCACCCCACCAAGCCCAATTTCCTGTTTCCCGCTCAATCATCAAGTTCCTTTTACACAGACATGCAAAACAGACACACTTTATGTGTTAATGCATCAGTATACGCGTTTTCTGTCTGTCTGTTTTAGGACCCTACTGATTTTGAGTGGAGTTTTTGGAATGAGTGGGCGTGGCGATCTCTTTTGTGGTCTCTGATTGGCCACGCTGTGCTGTCCAAATTGGCAGATCATTTTTTGCCTCACGTAAGTTTAATTCTGAAACAAGGAATCTAATGTTTGGCGGTTTCATCAGTTTCCCTTGTACTTTTGTGTTTCAGTTCCGACTGGCTGTCTTAACAGTGTATGGCTTCCTCTCAGCTGGTTGTCTTCTCGGCGTGCGGGGCTTGACTCTCTTGATGCTGCATCTGAGCGTCTCATTGGTGGTTGCTCAGCTACGTAGCCCTATCCTCTCATGGTTTTGCTCCCTCCTGCTGCTCTCCACGCTCAATGTCACCGCCCTCCAGGATTTACAGGTCTGTGAATATGTTAGTAATAGCTGTAAACTATGTATTTGAGGCACCAAATTTTCTCCTTCTCTAAAGCTGCTAAAAAGTGTCCAATTTAAAGGGTTTGTTAACCCAGAAATGAAAGACTGTCCTCATTTACTCACTTTCATGTAGTTCCAAGTCGTTATGGCTTTTTCTCTCTCTTTCTTGGAACACAAAAGGAGGTATTTTAATGACGTGCTGGTTGCTTTTTTTCATAAAACTATCAAGAAAGATGTCTAGATCTTTCAGGCTTAAAAAGGGATGCAAAACCACATGGAGGTATCATAAAATTGTCATAAAAGTGCCTTGTGCGCTGTACTCAATATTCATGGAGGAAATAGCGATTCCTGACTTGAACAAATTGAATCAGTTGCTTATGTTCAGGATGTGTTCAGTATTGTTTGTCTGCCACACTTAGCGATAGTTTACGTTTTAGTATAATCTAATATTTATATGTTATTTCAGCTTTATTTTAAATAACACTTTTTTTTAGTTTTAGTTAATAATTACAGAACAGGTTGATTTGGTTGTCAAAAAAGCATTATAAATAATTAATGCACGAATAGAACTGAATCGTTCAACTCACTTCCCACACTAAAACCTCCCTGGAAGTGAAGATTATTAATGAATAATTTTAGTTTTAGTTTGTCTGAAATATAGAACTTCAGTCGCATGGTGCAGTTTTGTGGTGTTTTTGTGGCCTAACAATTAAACACTTAAAACATAGGTTCCCATTTATTGTAATTGTATGTAAAAGAGTGACCAGCACAGTCTTCAACATATCTCCTTTTGTGTTTCATACAGTTTTAGACTGTTATAAAGACAAGCAAATGATTACAGAGTGATTGTATTTGTTTGAGCTATCTCTATCAAGCTATCTGTATTGACGGGGTGAGGTGTGACAGAGAGAGAGAGGGATTTGTCCAGTTTAGGATCAGGTCCAGCAGAGTCTGTGCTGTCTCCAGGGCTCTCAGAGCACATCTGCAGAGCTCCGCAGAGAGAATGGAGATTAGACTGAATCAAGCCTGCATTAAATGTCACCAATCTCTTCACACAAACACAGTGGCATACACTCTCAAACAGTCCCCAAGCAAACATTCAAAGTCAAACGTTTGCATGCACAGCAGTGCTTGTGTTTTTCCTCACACAATAGATGGCACAACAAAAAAAAAAGAGACTCCCAGGAGGTCTTGTTTTTTTTTTTTTGTCTTTATCTGCTTAGTCACTTGACACAGTAAATGATTGATTGACAGCTGTCATTAGATATATGGCTGAAGAGGAAAGAAACAAGATCAACAAGCTCGTGCCGAAGTAGAGGAGGTAAGAGACCGAGGGAATATTGATCTGAGTGACAAATGAGTTCCCTCCTTGCCTCGAGTTTCTCCATGATTAATTGTGACACAGGCCCAAAGCTTCCCCTCTTAATTAAACCTTCATTTAATTATTATTTATTACTCAGAAGTAGTCATTAACATAGCCATCTGAAGAGCAAACAATTGTAATTTAATCTGTTGTGATCTTCATTCGCTTTTAATGATCTTTTTTTCAGTGCATCTCTGTTTACCTTAGTTACTTATGAGCTGTGAAAAACCCTCAGGAAGACAGCAATACCCATGCAGCCACCGCAGAGATCGCCGTAATGACATACAAAGAAAAACAGCATCAGCCAGCGACTAATTTCAGAACGCTGCCCCTGTCATTTAGTGTAATTTAGAGGTGGTTATAGCTTTATTTTTGAGTGGCGATAATGAGTTTTTGAAAGTGGCTGCTGCTGTGTCTCCTGGCTGGATGCCAGCTGTCATCTTTTGAGCATGCCCAGTAGATCATATTAGTTTAGTTTCACTACAGAGGATCATTCTTGTCTGAGATGGGAGTATGCTGGAAAGCTGTGGTTTACAGTTGTTGGTCCCTTACACAGAAGCTTAGTAAACATTAAACAGTCTAATGTTGTTATGGAGCAGTTATTGCCATCTTTATGACAAACAAAGAAGTAATTAGACACCTTTGGATGCCTAAGTCACATTTAAAATCTGAGTGATATTGTATCGGATACAATATATCATACTGCAGTTGAGGTCAGAAGTTTACATCGCCCTTTTAGAGTCTACAAAATGTTAAGTATTTTACCAAAATAAGAGGGATCAGACAAAATGCATGTTATTGTTTTAGTACTGACCTAAAAAAGATATTTACATATAGTCCACAAGAGAAAATAATAGTTGAATTTATAAAAATGACTCTGTTCAAAAGTTTACATCCCCTTGACTCTTACGCTGCATTCCAGGGAACCCGTAAACCATGTTTTTCCAACCTTATACCTGTGAAAGTGCACTGGAATGGCAGTCAAACCTGTGATTTCCCACCCGTGAACTCGTATTAGATTGATGTACTCCCAGTTTCAAGTTCTGAAGTCACATAGCTTGTGAAACAACAATGGATGCTGTTTATGCAAGTGGTGCACTTGTCTTATGCACCTTATTTTTCTCTTCTGTTTCCCTCAAATAAGCAAGCAAAGCACCTTTGGTGATAGAAATGAAGCTAATACATCTACCTACCACTCAGGGTGGATTAAAGTTGTGACTTATGGGCTCAAAAAGCTGCCTGTAACGCAGCATTAGTACTGTGTTGTTACCTAAATGATCCACAGCTGTGTTTTTTGATTAGTTATAGTTTGTCATGAGTCACTTGTTTGTCCTGAACAGCTAAACTGCCTGCTTTTCCTCAGAAAAATCCTTCAGGTCCCACAAATCCTTTGGTTTTCCAGTATTTCTGTGCATTTGAACATATTCCAACAATGATTGTATGATGTAGAGATAAATCTTTTCACACTGAGGACAACTGAGGGACTCAATTGCAACTATTACAGAAGGTTCAAGCAGTCACTGATGCTCCAAAACCCATGTATTAGAAGAGAAGGGGTGAAAACTGAATCTTTTAAGCTTTGAAGCAAAAAGTACTGTATGCAAAATCCAAATCCACTGTAAAAGAATCCTAGAACTGCCATTTGGCCGTCATACTCCACATTATCGAGGGAATCAGTAATTCCTGAATTGAACAAATTGTTCTTTTGAGTCAAATCTTTCTCAAATCTTCATCAGTAGATTAATCAGTTGATTCAAGTGATTTTTTTTTAGGATTGTTTATGCTGATTACAGAATTTATATAAACATAGTGTAAAGAAAAAAAGCTAGAAAACATGTGAAGTGTGTCCTTGCTGTTTCACTGATGGCATTTTCCACCAAAATTGACAAAAAAAAATTATAAATCAATGACTGTCCTGAAACACAGAAGCCCACAGACCACATATAATAATTTCTAATCCTGAATATAATAAATGTACTTTTATTTGGGGGTTTTGGCAGGACAATATTGAGGGAATGGCATCTAAATACGTTTTTTTCGTGTTATGTGTTTTCGTCATCAGGCTGCACAGTTATTTTCATTTTCTATCAGTTTTGTGTAGTATGGTCTTGCTTCACCAGTTATGACAAGATTGTGTCTTCCCTTTTTTTTTTTGACACCAATGGCACATCTGACTGACATAATAATAATAGTAAGACAAAATATCAATAATAATGAAAAAAAAAAGGTCTTTCCGTGCTACCACAGAGGCATGTCCATTTGCACCAATTTACTAATTAATTATACATTTATAATTTATTTCATGGGCTGTTAAATGTCTTATGATGTAGTTTAGATTTACAGCAACTGATGTATGGTGTCCTGAGTAGCTTGTTAATTTAATTGTTTTTTTGTTTTTTTTCATTTGTCTCCAGCGTGGTTGGTACGCTTCTGAAGACCAGTACTACCTCTTGCTCTTTAGTACTGCTGTTTGTATCTTGCGCTGCATTAGTTTTAGTCTGGAGCTGTGCTGGAGCCCCCTCCGGGCCGGAGGACCAAACAACTGCTCCCATCTAGAGGAAAAAAGACTGAAGACTCTGATTTTTCATTTCTACAAGCTCACTGCCTACTGTTTCTATCATCCCCTGTTTTACAACGGACCCATTGTAACCTACAGAGACTTCAGTGAACAGGTAAAAGAAAATTAGATTCATAAAAGGCTGTAGGTTTTTTTGCTTTATCCAAATGTAATGTGAGTTTTTCTGTCTCTACAGATAGAGAAGCCGGTGTGTAAAGTCTCTGTGGCGTATGTATTGACTGGAATACTGCGTTTGTGTGTCTGGTGGTGTTTAGCCGAATTCATGATCCACTTCATGTATATGCACGCCATCCAGAGTAACGAAACCTACATGGAGATGCTGCCGGCCTGGGCGCTGGGTAAGTTTATGACTGTATAGTATATTAATTTATAAACTTGCAGTTATTGAATTTGTTGAACAATGTCTAAGCAGACAGTAGGGATGTGTTTACGTATGCATTTCTAGACATACTACTTCTTAATCTTGCCATTGTTCTTTTAAAGTTTTTACCAATGATGTGCTAACAGTAACCACAAAGACAGCCTACCTAAAAACAGGGTGTTAGATAAGTACGATTCCATTCAAAAGCTAAGTCTGTTAGTTTGCATTTATTTGATGAAAAATACAGTATAAACTCCAATTGTGAATTATTATTATTATTATTATGTGTAGTATTAATATAACTTAGTTTCCCTTTTTAATGTATTTTAAAATGTAATTTGTTTTTGCAACGAGAGAGCTGAATTTTCTGCAGTCTGTAATGTAACTTGTTCATTCAAAATTATTCTAATATACTTATTTGGTGCTTAAGAAACATTTATTGTTATTATCAGTGTAGAAAAAGTTGTACTGCTTAATATTTTTTTTGAAACTGGTACACTATTTTAGTTTTTTTATATATATACTATAAATTTTACACATATATATATGTGTGTGTGTGTGTGTATGCATATACATACAGTATATAACTACAAATTTAATAACTCGATGAGATGTATTTATTTTATTTTATTTTTTGGTATCTTTTTTTTATTTTTAATTTTTTATCTTTGGACAATAAAAAATTGATTTATTAAAAAAATAAAACTTACTGGCTTCAAATAACAGCCAATGGCTCCTTTCCTTCCACAGTCATATAGGATAAGTTTCCAGAGTTTCATGCAATACATTTTACAAGATCTGCTGTATCATGAGTTTTTCAGTATCTTACTTTTTGACATAGTGCTGCTTGGATACTGCAAAAGCAGGGAAGTATGAATATTTGTACTCCTTGGGTAGTTTTAATCCAAATCATGTCTTTCAGAATAGATACAGTCTGTCATGGTATGACTGGTGTTATTTTAGGTGCTAAAGTGTTCATTACATTATTATCTTACACAAACGTTCACAATGAACCCCTCTCCACACACACACACACTCACTGTTTCAGTCGTGTGCAGCATCTTAACTTCTCTACTTGCTGTCTATTGATCTGTAGAAGTTGCTGATTTGTGCTGCATGAACTTTGATTCAAAAACACAGACTCTGCAAGAAAGAGCGGTGTAGAGAGGGTCTGTACAGCAGGAACATCAAGTCATTATCGCCACTTTGTACCTGCTTTGTACAGAAAGGGCTCACAGAAATTCTGTCCTATTTTTTTTTACAGGCTTTTAGTTCTGTACCAGTGGGATATGGCAAAGACAGATGCTGTTCTCAGTTTCCACTGACGCACAGAAAGAGAGAAGCAAAGAGGGAGAGATGACTAGAGAGGATGAGGATGATAAAACTAAATTATGAAACAGTTCGGAATAAAATTGAAATCTGATATAAATCATCAAATCTGTGCTTCTTCTTAGCCAGAATAGGATGAAGGGACGAAGTGAGCTTCATATACACTGCATGGACAAAACTCTGGCACCTGATGTGGACAAACAGCTCTATCATTTCTGATGTTTAAAGGGCAAATGTCTATGTGAGATCAAACACTTGGCGGCTTTGCTTTTTAATGTCATCTAAGCGCTCTCTCTTTTTTTCACCTGCAGGTGGTTTGGCTCTAGCGTTGGTCCAGTTTTTTTACATAAAGTATTTGGTCTTGTTTGGAGTGGTGTCTCTGCTTGTCAGATTGGATGGATTGGAGCCGCCAAAGTTACCACGCTGTGTCAGCATCATGTACAGCTTCACTGGGATGTGGAGGTAAATAAACACACAATTCTTTGTTCTGTAAAACCTCAAAAAGACAGGAATGGTTGCAAAGCGATTCAGTCACCTCCTGCAGTTCATCTGTATACCAGCAGGGGGCAGAGCTGCACTGCATTCACTGTAATCGATTTAAGCCGTGAAACGATTGGCACAATGGTATAAGACTCACTTACACCCTTCTACAAGCACATTACAGCAGCATAACAAGATCTATGCTTTCTGTTTAACGTCACAAACATCTTGCCTCAACGCATGGAATTGAGTGTTGGGCTTCTCTGATGGAGTTTAGCGCTCTGATGTCTCGTGAGATGATGTAAAACAGGCTCATACATGCAGGCTTCCTGCTAGACGATTGGATTTTACACTAAAGCTTGAAAGCTTGATGAAGATACACAGCTTTTCAACTTCAGTAGTCTGGAATGGTCTCCTAGGCAACCAACACCAGTCTGGAAACAGCAGCAACATTTTCTGATATTTTTGTGTCTGTTTTTTTTTTTTTTTACCACACTCTTTAAACTTACAAAAATTACTACTGATTTATTGGCTTCCTTTAAGCTTTAAGTCCATAGTTCCATATGCTTAAGTCTAAGTTCTAGTTAAATAATATTATTAATAATAATAATAATAATTACTGAAATACTGCTGAAATGTTTGGGGTCACTAAGGTTTTTTTTTTGTAATGCATTACCAAGGCTGCATTTTTTTTGTTTAAAAATACAGTTAAAATATGAAATATTTTGAAACATTGCTATGATTTAAAATAACTGATTTCAGTTCTATATTTTTAAAGATAATTTAAACACTCAGCACTCCAGTCTTCAGTGTCACATCCTTAAAAAATCATTTTAATATTCTTATTTGCTGCTCAAAACATTTATTATTGTGAATGTAGAAAACATTTAGGCGAATATCAAGTTCACTGAAATACAAACCTTTTGTAATTTTATTAATGACTTTCCTGTTACTTTTGATCATTTTCATGCATCCTTGTGGAATAAAAGTATTAATTTCTATAAAAAAGAATTTTGCTGACCCCAAACTTTTGAATAGTAGTTTGTTTAATATATATAATTTTGCATTTGCAAGTTTACTGCAGCATTAACCACCACTGCCAAAAACGTATAATTATAAAAGTATAAAATATTATGACAAATTCTAAAAGTGCGAGTTTCCATGACTTCACAAACTATATTACCTAATGGTTTTGTAAGCAGGTTCTCATAATGCCAATGGTGTCAGTTAAATTTCGGAACCCATCGTCGCACAGATAAGTGTGACACTATCTTCTGCTTCCTGTGTAACCGTGCATGTTTTGTGTATATCAGCAGATCTGTGCTGCAGACAGCTGCTGAAACTCTGAGAGCCGGAAAGGTTAAGCACCAGTGTGTGTGTGTGTGTGTGTCTGAGTGGTGTTGAAGGTGATGGAGTTTAGAGTGTGATAAATGAGAGCTGTAAGGAAACAGACGTATGCCAGAGACTTTAGCAGGACCTGCTGTAAGACCCCGTCTGGCTTCAATCCCACACGGAGAGACCGAGTTCAGCTCCTCTGGACCCGATGGAGCTCAAACACACTCAGCATAGCCTCAATACGCTCACACACACTGATATACTTGGACCCCGCACTCACATGCTCATCTCATTTAATGGCTCAGAACCACCGGATGCAATACACCACGTGGAGACGGTACCTCATACTGCAGGACAGCAAAGTCTCTGATTACAGTGCAAATGTCCTGCAGGGAGCGAAAGAGATTGAGAACAACAGAGAGTAAGAGAGGGAGGATGAGATGTTGCTCTTGGCTGTAGTTAAATCTAGAGATTGCTGTGTGTGTGTTAGCATTTGCAAACACACGTGCATGGATGTGTGAGTATTGCTGTGTGTGCATGTGTGTGTGATTTAGTACAGTCACTATCATGGACTGGGTTTACGGCGGTTGAAAGGTTTATGGGTTGCTATAAAACACTGTTAATTTAGTCTAGCGTCAATACACACTATACCATTTTGCTGACTGCTGCCTATAGCTATCTAATCGCTCAGTGGATCTATTGTTTTTATGGGTGAGTGACACAAAGCTATTATTTCCAAATCTAATGAAATATTTAATTTGGCATGAATCAAATTGTATTGCCACATTTATATATATATATATATATATATATATATATATAGTGGTATAAAGTTAAACATGTCATTATACAGCTGCTTTTATCCCATGGTGAAACAAGCCTCATTAAAAAGCAAGCAATTCTTAAAACCTGTAGTTTTAACAAAGATGTGCAGTGGCAAAAAAATAACAAGAATCATTTGACATTATCAGAGACAAGGTCAGATTGTGAATAGTGATATGTCATGTGTGACTCACTAAAAACATAATGACTTTCATGAATTATTAATTCATAATCCTTCTAAAACTATCATTTTTACTTTGAATAAAAACGTATTTTAAAACTTTTTTTTAAATAATGATAAATAAGTGCTCTTGACAAATGTAAACCCCATATGCAATCAATATGAATCCAAAAAAAACTAATTTCTAAAAAAAAAAGTCCAAAAATGTATCTGCGAAGAATGCATTTTTCTTTTTCCCGTTTTCATCATTTTTGTTATTGTGGTGCTGTCAAATAATTAATTGCAATTAATCACATCCAAAATACATAATATGTGAACGTGTGTATATTTATTATGCATGTATAAAAGCAATCACACAAATGTATATATTTAAGAAAAATATGCTTGTTTATTTAATATATTATATTATATATATATATA
>JAUMHR010000072.1:9195009-9206671 GCA_032361145.1 Enteromius fasciolatus | reverse complement strand
ACCAGGTACTGTACTGTTCCCAGTGGAAAACCCCCCAAAAGTGAGCTGTACTGAACCGTACCGTACCGTAATATGCAGTGGAAAAGCGCCAATAGAAGTATATTATTTAAAAATGTGTGATAATATATTGCAATGTCAATAACTTTAATTTTAATTAAATTGCACTTTGCAGCAGTTTTTTTGTCCATACAGTGAAAGTCAATGGGCTCCTGCATAACATTGGACTACAAAACAAAACGGTGGTTGATCACTTTATGTTGAGTCTCTTTGAGTCTAAACAGACAGTCCTTGGCTAGAACAAACTGCAATATGAACTCTTTATGCTGATAGCCAAAAGTCTGGCTGCGCAAGATTATGCAATATATAGACTTCAGTGGATCTACTGACAGCCACTCCAGGTACTGTATCTTCTTTGTAGAGAGATCACACTCACTGTCCTGAAGACCCTGGGTTCGGTGTCATGAATATTGCAAGATATTCTAAGTTTTAAGTTATTTATTGGAGTTCATGTATATTTCAGAGTAGAAGGCTTTTCTTAAGCAGATTCCTTAGGTCAAGCCTATGCTGTGTAAGTGTCTGCTCAAACCACAGTGTGTGTGAATCTGGAGGGAGCGGTTTTATACTGGCATTCAGTTTTGACTGGTTAAATAATCACAATGGGAAAAAAGACTGTGTGTGTGTGTTAGACACATCTCTCCATACTGAGACAGTTTGTTCCTGTCACTATTGCAAGCTGCATTTGTATGACTCCATCTTCAATATGTTAATATTCATATTGATGTTCGGAATATTCATTAAGAGGGACAGAGAGCCCAAGCATCTGTACCACCAATCTGTCTGTGAAATTACGAGGAAGAGAACAACACACACACATGCTCTTCCCTCATGTCTAGTAGGAGGAGTTAGTGCTGTGGAAGCTTGTTTTTTATGTGCAGTGAACAATTTCACAATTTTATTTTACTTTGATTGGCCATGTGTTTATTGTTATTGATTCATTTTATACATTTCATCTGAGAGTAAAGCAGAAGGCTATAATCTCATATGTACTGTGATTGTTTTGTAAGGGCTGTGTAAATGTTGTGTGTGTGAACAGGCCGTCAAAGGGTGTTTGTGAAAAGTTCAGGTGTAGCTTTGGGGGTTTAAAAGTCATCCTCTCTCAAGACAAGAGACAGACTCAAGATTTCAAAACACATCAAACACAAACACTGTTTCAACAAATGACACACAGGACCTGCTTTTAACATCTGTCTACAGTGATTCAATCACATGTGGTCAGGTGGTACACAAGGCCTTTTTCCCCCGATAGAAACTTGTCTTGAGTTTTTGACTTACAGTTTATCTAAATATCTCTTTGACTTTGTATCAGAATTTTGACTTTTGTAGAACTTTATATTCTCTAGACTTTTTTACCTTATAGACAACAAATTTATACAGTACCTTACAGACTTTCCTACTTGACTTTCTTGACTTAATATCTCTGTTTATTATTTTACAATTAGACTCTATATCTTACAATTTTGTCTTTAAATTTCAATCTTACAATTCAACCTTACTTTTTATTTATCTTTTATCTTTATTTTATAATTACAGTGTGGAACTACAATGTGGCAGCACATTTGTCTCACTTTGTTTTTGGATTGGATGCTGGTTAAAGGGATGTTGAGCGCATTTCCTAGAGCTGTGTGTGGGAGGGTACGTTGCCGCTGTCGCTTTCCAAAATGACAAAACTCAGTCAAACATTAAAAATGACAAATTCCAGTGTCAGAAAACATTAACAATTGGAGAGCATTCCTCTTTATTAGATACATCTAGATGCAAGCAATTCGAACAAAATCGACCATGGCGAAAAATGGTGGTTATGCACACAATCACAAAATCCCATTCTTTTCAATTGTTGAGTTTAGATACCACAAAATGATCCTTAAGCAATGTGTATTAGTGGGAGAAACATTTTGGTAACGTATGTAACCCCTTCAGGGAACGGAGACGTTACGTCATTGACTGACGTCATGGGATCCTGCCTGGGAGACTAATCAAAATAGCCAATGGGAATTGGTCAGGTAGGTTTCTGCTGGGGACCCGATCACAACCGTCTCCCCAGCGCAGTCCGACCTTGTGGAAAGAGGGGCATAATGTCTCCGTTGCCTCCTTCAGGGAATGAGGGTTGCAAACGTAACCAAGACGTTTCCTTTCAGTCAGTCATTATAACGTTACGCTATTGACTGACGTCATGGGGTCCCTATGGAAACCGCCACAACCGAGACTGCATTACGTAGGAGGACCAAATGCTGACAGGCTGCAACTGGACAGTGTGTCAGGCAAAATGGGAGCTCAAACGTAACCATCCCAATGCCCTGGAGGCCAGTAAACAGGCCCTGCAGGGGTGCCTGGATTTTCTTACCTGAAGCAGTTCAAGCTAGTCCGTTAGAGGTGGACTTGAGACGACGGAGGAACCAGATGTAACTGTTTGGAAACACTGGAAGAAAGCGCTCAGATCCAAAGGAAGGGCGCTGCAAGCCAACACCAAATTGGCCTCCCAAAATTACCTGATGGTAATTCGTGGTGCGTTCCACGTAAAAGTGCAGAGCGAGTACAGGACACAGCAACCCGAGTGTCAGGTCTGCCTCCTAGGGCAGCACTTGCAAATTCACCACTTGATCCTAAAAGGGGGTAGTCGGAACTTTGGGCACATAACCAGGTCTGGGTCTCAGGATAACATGAGAGTAGGCCAGACTTACTTTCAAGGCACAAATCGCTGACTGAGAATGCGTGCAGGTCTCCCATCCTCTTCATGGAAGTGAGCAGGAGCAAAGTTTTTATAGACAGAAACTTCAGCTCAACTGCGTAGTCTAGCCAGGACGACAGAGAGGTCATAAGATGAGATTAGTTGGAGTCTGGTTGCGTTCAAGCTTCCTGCACCTCCAAGAAACCTAATGATCAGATGGTGTCTTCCCAGGGAAAGTCCGTCAACTGTATTATGATAGGCCGTGATAGAAGCAACATAGACTTTTAGAGCGGAAGGGGACAGCCTCCGTTCCAACTTCTCCTGAAGGAAGAAAAGCACCACACCAACCGAGCATCTCTAAGGATCCTCTCGGCGAGAGGAGCACCAGTCAGTGAACAGATTCCACTTCAGGTCATAGGCCTGCCTCATTAAGGGGGCCCTCGCCTAAGTATCTCCACCATGGCCTTGGGAAGGCCAGAGAGGACTTTTGAGTCTTGTCCAGTAGCCAAACATGTAGGTTCCATTGATCGGGACACGGGTGCCACATTGTGCCCATCCAATCTTCCATTGAGGGTCTGTCGACAGGAGCATTAGGTCTGGAAAACAGGTTCAGGGAAGCCAAAGTGACCCAAGCCAACAGAACCCACTCCTGGTCCTCCCTAATCTTGCACAGAGTCTGTGTAAGGAGCCTCACTGGGGAGAAGGCATACTTGCAAAGATCCCGGGGCCAGCTGTGTGCCAGAGCATCCGTGCTGAGGGAGCCTCAAACAGCTGAGCAATAAAACAACTGGCCGTGGGAGGATTCCTGAATGAATGCGAACAGATCTACCTGGGCCTCCCCAAATCGTCTCCAAATCTGCTGGATTGTCCCAGGTTGGAGTCTCCATTCCTTGGGTAAAGTGAGCTGTCATTCCTCTCCGGAACGTGAATGGCTCGCAATGATTTCAACTGCAAATGAACTAAATAAGCGGTGGCACTCCAGGGAAATGCCTATCCGGAGTGAACCACGGCACCATGCCTATCTCGGGACTCGACCGTGCAACTGATACTGAAGTGGTCTCCTATGTAACAGGTCGAGCGGCGTAACTGTGGCTGCCATATGCCCCAGGAGCCTCTGAAAGAATTTTAGAGGGACTGCAGTCTTGTGCCGGAAGGTCGCAAGGCAGTTCAGCAAAGACTGTGACTGTTCGTCTGTGAGACAAGCTGTCATGTTAACCGAGTCCAGCTCCATGCAGAGAAAGAGACAGGGGAGGTCTGCACAGGGGATAGCTTGCTCTTTTCCTGGTTGACCCGAAGCCCCAATAGGCTGAGAGGTCGAAGCACCATGTCCCTGTGTTTGCACAACTGAACTGACAACTGAGTGAGTTTAAATTTAGCCAATCGTCGAGAATTCGGACACCCTTCAGACACCCCCAAAACGGAGTCAGGGCACCCTCCAGCACCTTGGTAAAGGTGCGAAGAGACAGGGCCAGCCCAAAGGGGAGGACCTTGTACTGGTACACCTGACCCTCAAAAGTAAACCGAAGAAATGGTTTGTGTTGAGGCAAAATCGAGACATGAAAGTATGTCTCAGGTCGATAGTGTGTCTTCAGGTCGATAGCTGCAAACTGCAAAACCGGTGTCGAACGCAAGAGAGGATGCATTTCACCGTCAACATCCTGAACAGAAGTGAAAGGACCAATTCAGGACACGCAGATCCAGGATTGGCCTTAACCCACCATTCTTCTTGGGTACGATGAAATAGTGGCTGTAAAACCCCGAATTCATCTTGGCTGGAGGGACAGGCTCGATCGCGTCCTTCGCCAGCAGAACTGCGTTCTCAGTTTGCGAACAAGAGGGATCAACGGAGCGTATCCACGGTGGGGCAGCCAGGAGGAGAGAGGCAAATCGGCTCCGGAAGCGAGGCGTGGATCATGGATGCCTTCCATGATTTGGTGAGCTCCTCATGAACTGGGTACTGGGGATGAGCGTGGCTGGGAGGTATGCCAAACCACTAGCCGATGCAGCTGAGCAGCCTTTACGGCCCACTGAACTGGAAGGGGTAGCGGACGAAGCTAGCCTTCTAATGAAAGAAAGCCTTGACCTCTTTTAGGCAAGGACTGCTGAGGGGAGGACAGTGCACATAATTGTGCACCCAGTGCAGTCTTTTCGCTGGAATGCAGGAATGCTCCGACCAAGAATCTCGACCAGCAGGTAAATATTTTTCTTCTCCAACTTTGTGAGATATTGGTTTCGAAACAGAAAGATAATCGTAGTTTTGCACACCGCCATCTTATATATTCGTATGTATGGCGGAGTGGCTAGGCATGCAAAAACCACTGACCAATTCTCATTGGCTTTTTCGATTGGTCTCCCAGGCAGGATCCCATGACGTCAGTCAATGACGTAACGTCATAGTGACTGACTGAAAGGTAACAGAGCGTATTAGGCATTTCCATGATGTCTCACATAAAATTGTTTCATTTGGGCTTTAATGTGCTCAGATTTGTCATATTGCCACTTTCCATTCGAATGTAATGTTTCTTTGTAATTGAACTCTAAATAACTCATCGTCTTTGGCAGCAGGTGGGAAAATATATCGCTGCCGCTCCCTCTGAGAATCCAGGCTGAACGAGAGAACTGAAAAAAATCAGTCAGACAGATAGACAGCCTCAGTAGATTGCACCTCTGAATGACGTCAAGGGTCTTGCTTTTCTCAGCATTACAGAGATGATGGACAGTAATGACCAGACTGCTGCCCTCTCCGATTCAGCCGTTCCCATCCTGGACACAGACCCTTTCCACTATCCCGAAATAAAACCACCCTTATAGCCATCAACCATATTTCTGAGCCACAGTATCTATACACACGTTTGTAGCCTGCTCTATCACAGATATTTATACCATATCTGTCACACTAGAAAAAGTGTTTTTTGTTTTGATATTTTGTCCATACAGTGAAAGTCAGTGGAGTCCAGTGTTGATCTGGACCCCAATGATTTTCAAAACAGTTAAATTAGATATTTTAAAGAACAATGTTTTACAGAACAAAGTTTGAAATGCCATTAGGGGAATTAAATCATGACTTTTTTGGGGGTAAATTATCTCCTAAATTGAAACGAAATCATTTGAACCAGTCTTTCAGACATTTGGTAATTTAAAACAATAAAATTCATGGTTCTTTATATGGAGCAATTTACATCAATTTTACATCAGTACACACAATCAGTCATACATATTTTATATATTTATGCTTTTTGTGCTTGAAACAAACTTAAATACTCTATTGTGCATCAGTTGTGATGTGATGAAAATCTTTTTCCTTATTTAGTGTGTTCAGTCAATAATCCAGTCTTTCTTCTTTTTTTAATGCATGTAAATATCCCATTATGCTCTTTTATGTTTTTGTCAGCTGGTTTGTTTCAGTAAAAACAGGTTTTGTATTTATTTGTGGAATTGATACTTTAAGCTTCTGAAGCTCAGAAATACAAGAAATTAAATATTTACAAGCTTTTTGTAGAATTGTCATATATTTGTTGTTGTTATATACTGTGTAAGTCAGTAAGTCATTCACAGAAATGAAAATTCCTCTATTGGTCAAAATGACCACAACATGAGGGTTAAACACACTTTTTTACAAACTGAGGGAAGAGTCCAAATGATCTTCTGAAACTTTAAATTGTATTCATATCACATAGCCTAATATTACTTTAAATCACAAAACCCTCTAAAAAATGTAGTACTCAAATGTAAATGTTGAGGCTCAGCACTCATGCCATTGATTCTGGTGTTTTGTAAACCCTCATCCTTGAAAAATATGTGAGGCAAAGAAAGGACAAACATGCAGAGAAGGATTACATAACAAAAGCTGAAGCGTTACACAAAGGTGTGTGTGTCTGCGTGTATGAGGGTGGTATTATGTGCTCACACTGAGATTCCTAATGGTGTATTGTTAGAATCCTTCTGTTGCCACACGTCCCTCACACTCCCGCACACGGCCCTCTTGTGTATTCTGCTTCTGCTTTTCTCCCCCTAAATATATCATCATCAAACAGGGAAACTCATTCTGCAGCTCTCAAAGTGTTCAAAATGTGTGTGTGATGTTGAAGGTGTTAGTCTGGGGATAGAACGCTAAAAACGAGGAGAAGGAGGGGACGGTGAGAGACAGCGGGGCGAGAGGGAGCACCCACATCTCCACTGTTTCATAATTCAAACTAAAAGCCAACTGTGTGCACATTGATGCAGAAACAATTTCCCATAACACTGTAATACTTTGAAATGAAAGCATACACACAACTACCACCTACCACTATCACTACACCTCCGTTTGCACCCTGATTTCAGTCAAAGTTACAATTTCATGTTTAATTAATGCTTAAATTGAGACAATTATGAGATTGATAATGCATATTTTGCATTTCAGTGTTTGCTCTTTAAATTTAATTGAATATTGGTTATGATGCACAAGACATACAAATTTGTGACCGAGAGTGCGTAATATTCGCGGCAGCAATGATATATGATGTGATATGATATAACATGATTTTACCCCCAGCTGGAGCTGCCAGCTAAAGACTGTTTATAGCATGAAGCTCTCTATGAACTATGTGTTTTTGTGTCTGTTTTCATACCTGGACTTCTCCTTTACAGCTGTCTCTAGTTCTATCACTCAATCATCATCACCTGTACAAATACCGGTCTGTTTGTCTGTCTAGTCACGGTTCATTTCACTGTTACCCCAGCTCTAGCATGTCGTTGGTACTTCTGTCTGTTTGGATTTGCATTTGAACTCACGCACTCCCTGCCTCGTTCTCGTGACACATGACATGAATGGTTTATTTCAGTTTTTTTGATGCTTTTGAGTAACATCACTCCACCTGTACAAAAACTGGCGCTTATTAGGATTTTATTCATTTTTTCAAATCTATTTTATTCAGCAGTGATGCATTAAATTGATCAAAAGTGACTAACAAATTTCACATTGTTATGAAAAAGATATATTTTAAATAAAAGCTGTTAAGCTGTTTTAAAACGTATTAAGCTGCAACTATTTGAAACATAAAAATGATTTTAACAACATGATTTCTGAAGATCATGTGACACTGAAGACTGCATAATTGCTGTTTAAAATTCAGCTTGGCATTTCAGGGATAAATACATTTTAAGTTACAATATATTTTCATAATAATTACAGTTTTTACTGTATTTTTGGTCAAATAAGCGCAGCCTTGGTGCGCATACGATACTGTCAATAACATTAAAAGTCAATACAGGGACATACAACACACTACCATTAATAACGCACTCATGTTCTTGCCTCACATCCCATAATTAATCACTGCCTAAATTAGCTATGCACCAAAGTCTGAGTCAGAGGAATAAGCTGGAACGATCCGTACACGTTCAAACCAAGTGACTTAGGAGGCGCAGTGTCGAATAGATTATAACTATTATTAACCTCAAATAGCTGCTTATTTTAATCCACATGTTTGCGTACCTGCTTTGTTGCATTTTCCTAAGAACTCTTAGTTTACTGATAAGCTTGTGTGATTTGAAATTATATCAGAAAAGGGTTGATTATATTACTTGGAAAACGGTATTTAAAGACTGATGGTCAGTGATTAAGCCACAGGTTTTCGAGCTGAAATACTGCTGTTTAGTGAATTCACCCCGTGTGCCTTCACAGTGCGCTTTATGCTGACTGATTGGTTTTGTCACTGATCTAAGATCAGATTTACCACACTCATCACGACCTCACAGAATCTGATCCCTCTGCGATGACTGATTCACTCACACCTGCCAAACACACAAAGGGTCATGATGGGACATATTGAGTAAATGACTGTGTCAAACCAGTGATACACATCTGACCTTTTGCCGCTCATGACTTTTGACGGCAATTCAATTACAGCAGCAAACGCACGCATTCCTCTTGGCACACACATTAATGCATCTTGAAGGGTGTGAATGTCTTTTGTGTGCATGAATGTCTGTGTTTTACCCATTACAGCTGCATAAACCGAACCTTAATCAAAGCTAAAATAACTCTTGACACTGCAGCATTGAGATGAAGAGGATTTTGCAGCGTTACCCTGGCAACCACAAACATGCAAAGAAACAAATTGGATGAACCGTTTAAGCACTTATTTATGCAGTTGTGACAAAGGACAGATGTACAGTATGTACTGTGTTAGCATCATGGGAGTTTGTTTGTTTAGATTTCTCACTGAAAGATGCCAAAACTGTTGCTATGTGCCTTGTTGTGTACAAACTCAGTAGATCATCTTTAATATTTAACCTCCAGCAAGTACAGATGGTTTCCAAAAACGTCTTGTACTTCTGTTTTAGTACAAAGTTTGTTTGTGATGATACTGACTTCCAGTTTAGAAGTTGGCAGAGGCTTCTTGTTAAAGTAATGTTCTGGATCAATACAAGTTAAGGTCAACTGACAGAACTTGTGTGTAATGTCAAAAGTGGTGGACAGTAACAGTATTTTTACTTTGTTAGTGTTTCAGAATATTTTCTTTGTTTTCACTGTATTCCAAAGCTTAATATAATAATCTGGTACATTTGATAAATTCATATATATAAATATATATACAGTACTGTGCAAAAGTCTTAGGCCACTAGTATTTTCACTGACAAAAAATGGTTTTAAGTCGGTTATTTCTATCTTTTGTGGTAGCGTGTCAGTTGAAAATATCAGTTTACATTTCCAAACATTGTTTTTGTCATTAATTGTAATAATGCAGTGAGATTATTGTCTGCACAAGGAGTCTGACAACAGCCAGTGCTCCACACAGAGATCTGATCTGATCATCTTCAGTCTGTCTGGAATGACATGAAGTAACAAACCGAGACACACTAAATCCAGAAGAACTGTGGCAACGTCTCCAAAATGCTTCAAAAAACCTACCTGCAAAGCTACAGTACTGTACATAGTTTTAGACACTCGTGTAAAAATGCTGTAAAATGAGGATGCTTTCAAAAATAACGAGAATAAATAGAATGTACTGCATATCCATTCCTTGTTATTTGAACGGAGGAAATCTCTCCTAGACTCAACACCCTTAGATTTGTGATCAAATCACAATTTTGAGTTGATTCTTTTCAGTGAACCTGTTGGATCCGTTCACAACAAGTACTGAATGACTCGTTGGTGAACTTGACTGATTCGGTTGCAGCTGTTTGAGTGATTTGGTTAAATATGACTGTTTAATATTAATAAACAGTGTTCTATCAACCAGTACGCTTATACTTTTGATATTTATGATACAATTTTAATGTACTGAAATAAGATAATACATGCATAATGTATAGTACTGTATGTCAGTCACACTTTATTTTAAGTCCAATTCTCTCTTTTAAGAAACCACTACGACCTTTGCCTCAATAAACTCCTAATTTGATGCTTATTAATAGTTATTAAGGTACAGTAGTTGTTAAGTTAAGGTAGAATCATGGATGTAGAATATAGTCATGCAGAATATATGCTTTTTAAGTAATAATAAACAGCTAATATGTAAATAATAGGCACGCTATTAAGCATCTAGTTAATAGTGAGAACTGGCCTTTATACGATAGTGTTACAAGTATTTTTATTGAAGTAGAATTCAAAAGGAAAACTTGTTTCTTTCTGAAATATTTCCTTAGAAATTTAAGTGCATGATTTGTCTTCTTAAATGCTGAATATAAAACACTATGATTCATGCATTAGTTAAAATTAAGAAAAAGTGCCATCTGTTTATGTATTTTGTTGTTGTTAGAGATAATTTTGAGCTTAAATTCAGCCCAGAATACTACTTTGGGGCTTTGGAAGAAGTGACTCTTATGAACACTCTCGACATTCCGTTTGGGAGTTGTGTGGTTAGGAATGAGGACTCATGCATACATTAAAAGTAGGAAAACAGTCCCATAATCACAAATAGACTGCAATGTGTACTCTGTGTATGCTGCTGCTGTTGCTGTTTTATCTAGGCCAAAACGGCCTATTTGACCACTGTATAAGTCTGTTGTTGAATAAGGAATTTGTCCATAAATATAACATATGTAGTCTTCCTATGACATATTTGTTTTCTATGTATAACAAGTTTTTTTTTTCTATGTGGGTCACAATCAAATGGTAAACATCATGACTAATTCATGGAGACATGAGCTAATTAAAGGCTCCCACTTGGCAACGGTGTCAGAGAGGCAGTAATATAAACATATTTTGCCTTTTTGTATTTAAAGGTATTGTTTGAGAACAGACCATTATGGCTAACAAAACTAAAAAATAGTGCTGAGGTAAAGATCCAATAAGTGACGCAAAACATGACAAAAGTCCAATACAAACAAGTGTAGGCGCGAAGAGCTCAAAAGAGAGACTGTTGAGTGAAGCTCTCACCTGCGCCATTAACATGTTAAACAGTATATATTTTTGCAGCAGATGGATTATGTAAAAGGATTTAGTCCTGGCTCTAATATGAAAGTGTTCGCTGAGGTATATGACAGTTATATTTAACCCATATGGATAAATATAACTATACAGTGCAAGCCGTTCCAATAAAGAGGCAGATGCTCGCTGAGCTATTATTAGCCTCCTCCTCAGACCCAGTTCCACTGAGAAACAGAACTCATGCAGGGCAGAGATCCAACATTTAGATACACTCAGAGCCATTTTACTGTATCACACTGACAGCTGTCTTTATTATAAACTGGGCAGGAATCTATGAGTAGGATAATTGCTATACTTCAAGATCTGGTTTATGGAGTGTTACAGTTAATCTGAATATGGTTTAATGTGAGAACACACAATTTAGTGTTTCTCTTCAGAAAGACAAAACTGAGGGACAGTCAGGCATGTGGCCAGGCAGGTGGTGTGCATGCTCTCTCTGGTTTATACGTGGGCAGCCCAGCTTGGGTAACTTCTTTCGTCTTTATCGTTTCTTGTCACTTCTATACCATCCTCTCCAATTA
>JAUMHR010000072.1:9121613-9142272 GCA_032361145.1 Enteromius fasciolatus | reverse complement strand
AATGAAACCACATAAATTAATGGCAAAAAGTTATAATAATATTTAAAAAAAAAAATATATATATATATATATATATATATATATATAAAGCTAATTATATAAAACAGACTAAGCTTTTCATTTCTGCATTTTTTTGTAATTAAAAGCATATGTATTTCATAAATATATTTTATTTATGAATATTTTTTACTTGAAATATTTTTTACTTAGATGAAGTGTTTAAATGTCACTAAATTATTGTATTGTAGTAAATTATTTTAATTATAAATAATTGTTATAATTGTGTATACAGATGTACTTAACATTTGATTTTAATAAAGCAATGAAATATATATATATATAAAGTTTTGTTTTTTGTAGTATTTTGGTATTTGATATATATATATAAACTGTATGAGATTTATAGATTATTATTTCCCACTATTTGTTCCAAACTAAGAGAATTGTGACTTTAAATTTTTTTTTTTTCCTTTTTTCTTTTTAAAGCTGTTTTCTAAACTTCTGTGTATCGTGTTTTTTATGTTGTCCTTTGATTGAGAGTTCAAGTATTTTAAGTGACCAGTGGGTGGCAGCTTCGCTAGTAGCCTAATGCAGCAAAGCCTCTGGCATAAAGTAATAAACAAAAATTATTTTTTTCAGTGTAATTAATTTTACACTCACTGTAATCCTAAACAAGCTTAATAAATTATTACTAATTGCACACAAAATATAAGTGAAATAGGCCAAATGCCAAAAGTAAACGTACACAGATCGCCAAACGTTAAACCATAGAAAATACCATTACCAAGTTGCTTTCAACAGGTCAAAAGTTTGCCTTCATGGCGATTAAATATTCATTAAAAGATCATTAATATTGACGTAACTGCTTGTAACTAAGTGAATGACGTCATTGCGAGCGCCACCGAGCGGCCGTTGCTGGAAGCGCTGCATGCAGAACTCGGCACTGAAGATGGCGGAGGGGGAATTAAACGTTGACAGTCTCATTTCTCGGCTTCTTGAAGGTAAGTTTGGACGTGAAGGGATTTTAACGTTTATACAAACATATACGGTAATCAACTACTCGTCTTGGTTTGTTTTTCTGTCGGTGAAAGGGGAATTGTGCGTGTGAGGCGAGAGCTAAGCTTCGGGTCTCTGCGCCCTGTTTACAAACACGGCAGTGGCCCCGGGGTTTGGACAGCCTTCATTCCAGCGAGGGGAGTTGCAGATTAGAGCTAACCTTACCTTTATCTACCGAAACAGGGACGAGTAGCAAGGGTCTGTAGATTTTTATATAGCAGTTGTTAAAGAAACGAGCAAATGAGAGAGAGGGCAGGACGATGCAGTGTCCGCTGCGTCGTTGACTTCAGGCGAATGGAACCGACGTAATTCTGATTCTCCATTCGGCTCTCCTCATACTGTATTCACCATACAAGGTTACCGTGCGCTTCTCCTAACCTTACTCTTGATTAATATTACAAGTGTGTTTTTTTTAATCCTCCTAGAAGTGTTACACTGAATTTGTAGTAATAATATACCGAATCTTACACCTATATGTCACAGCGTTACGCTAGTCTCTTATCGCTGTTTTTTCTTCTTTCCAACGTTTAATAGTAATCATTTCTTATATTTCTATTACACTGAGAGACATAATACACCGAATCCTCTTCATAATGAACCAATAAATATTCTCTAGACTTCATTCTTTAACTAATGTTGCACTAAGCTCCATTTATGACTACTTAGTTTTTTTCCTTACTAGTGTTACATTAAAGTGTTCATTATCACGATGAAGAGGATTCAGTGTAACATTGCTAAGAAGAGTACAATGTAATGTTATAAAGGGAATATGGCATAAACTTTCTAAAATAATATAGGGTAACTTAATGAATTCAATGTATTGTTGCACTGAAACACTATATGTTCTTTTCATAACGTTACACTGATCTTTTATAAACATGTTACATTGATTCCTTTGTGACATTACCCTTTTTTTCTCTGTAGTAACTTCACACTGAATTCGCTTCGTAATAAAAACAAAACTGATATTCTCTTCGTAACTTTCCTAAAGTTTAACTTCACCTTTTTTGAGTATGAAGTGAATAATTAATGAAGGGAATGGTAAGTTTGTTCTCTGTTACACTGTATCATCTTCCTTACCATAAAATACTTTTCATTCTGAACGTCACATTCTACTTAACATGAATAATATTTCATTAGAATCTTCTGCAATGTTGTGTTTGGCTGCTTGTACCATACTGGATTGTTGGATTTAATGAATGCCTTTTATAAATGCTGGGTCCATTTACTAGCCTGTTTATAAAATTTTGTGAGTAGTAGATTGACAAAAAGTCTCAGGACACTTTGAGGGGATCTACCCTTGCTTGTGTCTGCCCATCTCTGTGACTTCTAAAATACTAAACTTGCTAAAACACAAACTTCTGCTGTTCAGTTACTTTTGAATAAGGCAAGCACCATGGATTATTGCACCACCCTTGATAACTGATATGGTCTCGTGCCCATCCATCTGTCCCAACACCCTCCTGCTGACCCTCACTCAGCCATGCCATCTGTGATTCTGTGTGACCCTAACATCCCGCTTTTCGCTTCTTCACACTTCGATTCTCATGGTCTCACAAACACATCTCTGTATGTTTCTCTCATGTTCCATCTGTGTCTCCCGATCACACTCCTCTAGCGACCTGTTGTGCCACGGCGGTCTTCTAATGGCTGCCCATCAGGATTTGGAAAATCTTAGGGATTGCCGTAAAATGCTTAAGTGGGGAAGTGGATGAATTTAGCTTGACCGTGTCATTTGATTCTTATGTATTGTTATGTAATGTGACCCTAACATGAGCAAGGCTGACTTGGTTTTAAGAATTATAGTCGATTTCCATTTTGAACAAGTTGTATCTGGCAAGCTCATAATTTATCTCAGATTGGTCTGGACAGTGGCCTGTCAAACGCAAACAATCAGATTTTCCTTATGTTTAGTCATGCTGCAATAACAGTGGCATTTCATCAGCTCATAGACTTTTACACACACACACTTCAATCTGTACTGACGCCACCATTTTTGCAATCTCATAAAGTGCTCTGCACTTTACTCACACACACAGTAGTTGGGGTTACTGCATTCTTTTCAAAGAGTCTCTAACATTTTTGGTTTGTGTGGGATGTTGTGAGGGTGGATAGCCTGAAGACTCAAATGGTTAGTGCTATTATATAACTGTAATCATGGCTGTAAGAAAAGAGCACAACTTTTCCTTCTCTGTGACATATATACTGTCTTTCAGCTATTCTACTTTTTATCCCTCACACACTTTTCTAGTCGGCCATTCTCCCTGTCTCAGAGTGAATTATGGCTACAGGTTCTCGCTTGTAGATTCTTTCCATCAAATAAAACAAACTGCTCTGCAAAATGGTTGTTCAACAGCCTCGGCTGTGTTTGCCAAGGCGGGAACATTCCTGCAGAATTCCAGACAATCTCTAGATTCCCACTCAAATAAACAGCAGAATTCACTGACATCGCTATTGTGAGCGAGATGTATCAAAATGCTTATTTATTATAAAAAGTACACTACTGTTTAAATGTTTAATTCTAATATAGTGGTATTCAACAAATAGGCTATTTATTATTTATATTTATTATTTTTGGGCAAACCATTCAGAATTGCTTTGGTTAATAGAAAATGTAAAAATAACAGCATTTACATGACAAAATTATATTTAAAGGTATGCATTTTTAGTGCAATTTAATGCATCCTTGCTGAATTAAAATATTAATTTATTTTGAACAGTAGTGTAAATCATAAGAAAATCTTCCAAGAAAGTATCATGATAAGCTAAATCAAATATACATGTAAAAAAAAACAACTATAAAATCCCTTTATCACATTAGGCATCAGTTGTCATTGTCAGCTTGACGTATTGCGCAGCAAGACTTTTGACTATTGACAAAGTCCACTTTGCAGCCTAGGCCACTTATACAGGAAGAGACCTGTCTGATAAACGTGAAGTTAAATCTTAAATAGTTATGATGGAAAAAGCGAAGTGTGAGGGGGTAAAGTAATTCAAATAATAAGCACAGGTTAAATAGGAAACTAAGGGGAGGGGAAACTAAATGTGTAGTTCTTCTCATAGATTATGAGCCTGCCAAACAAACCTCTGAATGTACTCCAAAGTCTTTATGTCCCAATTTCACCCTTTGGCAAATCTGGTGCCTGGTTCTTTCTTCTAAGTGCTTATGTGGCTTCCTATAAACATGCCTTTGTTTCCAGGCATTAAATCTGATCAATCAGATCAGGGCCAGTTTTCCAGATTGTGAAAGTCTGTTTTTGTGTGCAGTATGTTTTAGCAGATGACTGTATTATAAGTGGGCCAATATGAGCATTGAGTGATTAGAAAATCCCACATTTGACCCAGTTATTGAGGCTGCAATAAAGTTGTCACACTTAGAAAATGATGTTAACCAGATGTTAACAAATATCAATGTCTACTGTTCCAGTGCGAGGATGTCGTCCAGGGAAGATCGTTCAGATGACGGAGGCAGAAGTTCGAGGACTCTGCATTAAATCTCGAGAGATCTTTCTCAGTCAGCCCATCCTGCTGGAGTTGGAGGCTCCACTTAAAATCTGTGGTAGGTTCGATACTTCCCTTCTCCGCTGTTTTAAATACATTCCTTCCTCTCCGTCTCTCAAGGTTTTGGAAATCAGCGTGTAAGTAGAGCAGGTTAAAAATATGGATTTAATGAGGATAAGTTTGAGGTCATTTCTCTTCTCTCTGTGGCACACCTGAGACCCCTGTGTGTGTGTTTGTGTGAGTCAGTCATTAACCTGAATTTCGGATGTTAAGATCTTTTAAACCATTTTTCTTTTCTGAATCCATATATCTTTATTTATTTAAATCAATTATATAACTCTCTCTGTGTCTAGGTGACATCCATGGGCAGTACACAGATCTGTTGAGGTTGTTTGAATATGGCGGTTTTCCACCAGAGGCAAACTATCTCTTTCTGGGTGATTATGTGGACCGAGGGAAACAGTCTTTGGAGACCATCTGCCTCCTACTGGCCTATAAGATCAAATACCCTGAGAATTTCTTCCTCTTGAGGGGAAACCACGAGTGCGCCTCCATCAACCGTATCTATGGCTTCTATGATGAGTGTGAGCATCTGAGCACATGCATAAATATAAATACACAATGTTAACACACACCCACTCTGAATGGTCTGAAATCATATTGATTTCTCTCCCACTGAACAAGCTTTCAGGTCATACTTTCTTGTTCTGAGTATGTATTTGTCTGTCGCAGGCAAGCGCAGGTTCAACATAAAACTCTGGAAGACCTTCACAGACTGCTTCAACTGCCTCCCAATTGCTGCCATCATAGATGAGAAGATTTTCTGTTGCCATGGAGGTGAGATGGATAGTTTTATAGAAGTGACTCTTGGCCTGATGAAATAGGTCAGCTGAGTCTAAAAATATGAATGCATGCTTTTTATAACACTTCTGTCTTATGATGACTCATGTCTTTTATGTCCATCCTCTAGGTCTCTCCCCTGATCTCCAGTCAATGGAACAGATTCGTCGGATTATGCGACCAACTGACGTCCCAGATACAGGTGTGTATGCACACACGACAAAAACAATTGTTTGTTATAGGCAGATAAATTTATAATGTCTTATTTGTAAAATCTGACAACCTTAACAATGGATTCAAAAATATTTCCTACAATTAAATTGTATTATATTTTACAGTGTTATTGTTATTTTTACAGTATTTCCTTGTTGCTATAAAAATAGTACATCAAAATGTATAGTTCACCTTTGTTTATGGATTTGTCAGATGATTTTATTCTAACAGACTTGCATTGCATTCAGGGTACACATTTTATCAGTTGTTGTGTGAATCGAACACATGACCAAGATGTTCTTATTGAACTACATGTAGGCAATCGTTTTTTGGGGGTTTTTTAAGAAAAAAAAGTTTTGTTATGCTTTTAAAATGTTTATTATTATTTTTTATATTTGCAGTTGAGGTTTAATTCATGTTTTATTTTGTTTATTTTATTTACTTAATTTTTTATCATTTTAGATTTATTTAATGTAATAACCCTGATCTGTCATCCTGCCAACACCCTGCTCGATGTTGGTAGTGGTATTGCCATTGGCCATTAAAACATTTTAATACCTTTTAATATTGTTGAACACTAATAAAATCATTATTTAAACAACTTTTTGGTGGAAAGAAATGTTATCTCAGATACATATTCTCTACATACATATGGAGATACATAGTCTCTTGGTTTTTACAGGGTTGCTGTGTGATTTGCTGTGGTCGGACCCAGATAAGGACGTTCAGGGATGGGGGGAGAATGATCGTGGTGTTTCATTCACTTTCGGTGCTGACGTAGTCAGCAAATTCCTCAACCGCCACGATCTGGACCTAATCTGCAGGGCACATCAGGTACCAATTCATTTTACCCAGTCAGGGTCCACTATCCATGTCAACTTTAAATGAATGTGGTTAAGGCTTCCTTACATTTTAGTTTTTAGCAAGTGTGTTGTGTTTTGCAGGTGGTTGAAGATGGTTATGAGTTCTTTGCAAAGCGGCAGTTGGTCACTCTGTTCTCAGCGCCAAACTACTGCGGGGAGTTTGACAACGCCGGTGGAATGATGAGTGTGGATGAGTCACTCATGTGCTCTTTTCAGGTGTGTTATCATCCACACACACAAATGCATTGTACTTTCACAGTACATTAACGCACTCTCTTTTCTCTCTCAGATTCTGAAGCCATCAGAAAAGAAGGCAAAGTATCAGTACAGCGGGGTCAATTCAGGGCGACCTGTGACCCCGCCCCGTACGGCCCAAGCCCCCAAGAAGAGGTGAGCGGCTCGCCACCCAGAACCACACCCTTCATCCCCCCACCTTCAGCAAACTACCCCTACATGGGGCAGCTTTACCTTCCCAATTCCCCTCCGAAATCTCTCTATTCGCCCTGCCAAACCTCTTTCTCTTTTCTTAAAATTTGTGTACAGACATTTTGCTGTGACCTGTCAAAATTCTCTTTTCTTTTGCTTTGCTTGTTTGTTTATTGGTATTTGAATAACATAATGATAACAATAATAATACTGCTTTGGGAAGCAACTCTTGAGGTGCTCTACAAAGAACCCAGAGCAAAACACGCACTCATTCTCTTACACAAAGATCTCGGTAGTGTCCTGATATATAAGCATTTTATTCAACTTTACTTCAGTACTCTTTGATTATTGAACATTAATGTTGATTCATAAAGGAAAAGTGGCGATTGTAAGTATTTGAAGGTTGTTGTGTATTTCGCTACACTCTGAGGTTTCAAGACCAGAGGCTTTCACACAAACACACACTTAACTCTGTCAGAGTGCTTGATCACAGGTCAGCAGACAGTTTTACACGAACACAGAAACAATCCATTGTCAATAAACTAGGTCAGTGTGGACAGAGCTGGAAAAGGGATTTTAACTCGGATACCGTGACACAGAATCACACACACACACACACACATTTGCACAGCTGCATTTACAAACGGCATTGCATGTTCTGTTTTCTTAAAACCTCTGGGATTTACAGCGAAACTCTCTAGACCTCTGTTTAACGTGCTGTTTTTATGTCTTACGATAGTAATAATTCAGGAGAAAAGTGTCACTGCATAACACTTCTTTGCATGACCCTTCTGTCTGAAACGACGTAATCCACCAGCCATTTTTTCATTAGATAACAAGAAGTTTCCAAGTATTGGTTAAGTATGAAAGAATTGCACTTGTTTGAAGTTCCCCAATATCATTTAGAAGGTTAAAACTGATTCTATTAGATTTGTTTAAGAACTTATTCCCTAAAAGAGTAACACATGCCTTGCTGTGAGGAATGCCTTTCCTCACCTCAATATTCACCTGTCATCATTTTTTTTGTGTGTGTGTTGCTGTTAACTTCTTCTCCTTAATTTATTTCCAAATGTTGGGAAGGCTATCAAAGTGTTCTAAAAGCAGTTCATGAGTTTTGTATAAGTGGGCTTCAAACTTAATAAATGGAAGAAAACTGTCTTTGTCTCCTCTGTGTTTGTGTGCCTTAGCAACCGTATAAATACCAGGCTAATTAAAGTGGCAGAGACCATAGTTCTGGATTATATTCAGCACAATTTTTCCAAGCGTTTCATTAAAATAAGCAGCTCTATAACTCGCCAATGCTGGAAAGTGTGGTCGAGAACAATCTGTGGTCTGTTGTCATGGCTACACCAGCCAGGGTCAGGCTCTATTTCAATGCAGACAATGAGCTAAAATTGTGTTCAGTAAATTGAAGTGTCATGTAAAATTTCACAAGATCGATTCTTTAATGACCTGAATGAATTTATTTTTTAATCGATGGATTAAATTTCACCAAATACAGTCTTTTTGATGGGTATTGCCTGATGTACTTCCTGGTATAAAGAAATACCCTGGGATAAAGCAATTCTATAGTGCCCAACTTCAATTTTAATTGAGTATTTTACCATGTTTTGTGTAGTTCATCATGCGTGTTTGATCGCAAGGTTATGACCTTGTTCACTCTGAGCGTCCATCAGTGTGCAGCATCTTCTCCACCGCATTAGCCCTTACAGGAGCTGTAATCCAGGTCCAGGCTGCGTTTGCTGCCCTCCTGAGTGGTTCATCAAAGAGGCAGCCACAGAAAAGGAGGCAGGGCAGGATCACGTGCAGTTCCACCAGGAGCCAGACAAACAGCAGGAAGAGGCCGGCTGTCAGCAGCTGGAGTACGACCCTGTCTGCGCAGATCTCACTCAGCCAACAACCTAGCTGGCTGTTTCTCAGCAACTGAATAAGCCTCCAGTCTCTGACCCTGTTCTGTGAGGTGAAGGAGAATGATCAGTGACAGGCCCAGTATGCACAGCTTTAATGTGTGTTTCTTTATTACCTGTTGGTCTTGAGCTGAAAGCTGAGGTGTGTTAGATGGATTCATGGAGACCTCATTGCCTCCTGAAATTCTTCTCTTTGCACAAGTTCTCATGTGAACTCTTTTCTCCATGATCAGGTTTCTTGCACAGAACATTTTATTTTATGAGTAAATACAGTTACAACTGTGATAAAGCACTAATGCACATGAAGGCTACTGTTACTAAAATCTATATTTTTGCAATTTGCAACTAAATGAACAATCAAATCACACTGACACACATTCACACAAAAGTACAATAAAATATATTTTAACTGAAAGACCTTAGCTGTTCTCAGGATCTTTTCTGTATATAAAAATGTGTTGACAATTTTATAAATGTATTAATTACTTAATTGCTCAAATAATCAGCATACCTGAACGAAAGGATCCGTTATCTTCAGGAAGAGTTTTGAACAAGTTTAAATAAAAACAAAACTGTACACTGACACATAATTATGAGCGGTTTCAATGACAACATAAACAAACATAAAGCAAAATATGTTCCCTGCGTAAATACGACGGATTTAATAAAAATGCAAATTCATTCTCTGCCAGCAGGAGGTGCTTTAAAAACGACAAACAATTGGCCTTTTCTTTTTTTATTGAAGAACATGTAAACAACATTATTACAGAAAACAGGCATCAAAAACAGAAGCTCCAAAGATGTTTGAACCACATTAGTTCAACAACATATGGCCATTGTTAATGACGTCACGCGCATGTCGTGAAGATATAACTTCTGCTAATAAACTGATTAGAGATCTCCAAGATGCTGCTGTATTGAACATGACACATATTGACTAATTTATTATTTTTGTTCACTGTAATTTTGCTTTATTTGATCTTTGAATCATCGCGGGTTCCCTCATACGTCATACTCCGAGGTTCCCTTAGCATTTTTTGCGCATGCGCACTTTTCAAAAACAGCGTTTAGAATGGACGTGCAAAAATACATAATTAAATCGCTTTTTATATTCCGATAGAATGGAAGATAAAGATAGTAATGCATGTGAGTTTGCTTCTTGAGCCCAAGAGCATATTTATTAAAGCCCATATATCTTAATCACAAGAAACTATGCTTCTAACCACAGGTCTAGTGCTGTAGTTCAAACCACGTACGTTACGTTTGTGACGTTGACTGTAAATGTTCGTTTGAACTATGCTTTTGGGAAACACCGAATCGTTGAACTATGCTGGTAACGACGTAACTTGCGACCATAGTAGGCAAACTATGCCTTTGGGAATCCCACCCCCGACCGATAAACAAACACAGACCGGAAGTTTTAAACGTGCTTGTCCTCCACGTCAGCAGGGGGCAACCGCGAGATTAGCGTGTCTATAGCGGATGTGTATGTGTCATACCAAACTCACAGCACAACAACACACTGACACCTCAGCTGGATTTTCTGACCCGCTCAGGTCCAAAAAAAAACACTCGAGACCATCACAAACTTCCCCGACAGGCTCATAAACACAATCGGAGGCGGTTCGCGCAGCTTGCTGAGGGTTTATGCCGTAGAATCCGCAGGTTTTGGGTCCGGTTCCGCCCGAATCATGTCCTGCTGTCTGCTGGATTTCGGCCGGGTCCAGGAGCTCAGACAGGTGCGAGAGTTTCTGTTCCCCAAGCACAACAGCGCCGGACCCGAGGCAGAGAAAACACAAGCAGGTACTGCTGGATGCACTATGTGTGTGTTTGTGAAGTCTAGTGTAATGATGGTTCTCCTGCACTGCGGTTGTTCAGTGATTTATGGGTGTCTGTTCGGGTGTGTGGGGTTCAGCTTGGATAATTGGTTGAGTAGGAAAGTAGTTTTCGATAGGTAAAAGCAGAATAACACTGCCATGACCAGACATGACATGCTGTGAGTGTGTGCTAGGTTTTGTTCTGCATACAATACGCAAATCCCAATGTCCCCACAATAATAATAATTAACCGACAGTGATTAACTTACTAAATAATGTAAAAAATATAATGCATAACGATTTGTGTGAGGGTTAGGGTTAGGGTTAGCATTAGGCTCAAATTTAAATGCGTGTGTGTGTATGTATATATATATATATATATATATATATGCTACATTTATACTTCGCTAATAAGGACGTTGGTGAGAATTGAAAAAGAAAAAAAAAGTTAATTGTCGAACTGTGATGCAGAATAACTTATTCACTCCCTGCTGAGAGAAAGAGAGAGAGATGGAGGGAGACAGGGAGGTGTATTTGCCCTTGGTGAATGAGTCATCCTGCAGAAAGGTCCTGAAACACATGACTGCATTAGAGACAGTGAATGAACGAAAGACAAACAAAGAGAAAAACTGAGAGAGAAGTGAAAGGGTATATTGACAGGTTATAAATGAGTCAAAACTTGCAATTTGTGTAAAACACTTGACCATAGTGGTGTAAGAGAGAAATTAGCTTACAGAGGATGGAAAAAGAGAGAGAGAGAAAGAAGATGAGACAGTAGGTAGAAGGACTCCAGATCGAGGCGACTGACTGTTTAATGTGAATAAATCGCCCACGCTGAATACATTATTTACAACACATTCTTTTTTCTTTCTCTAGAGAATGAGTTAACATGGGATGACTCAGACTGGGGCACTTGGGAGAATCCTGATGGTAAAGAGGGTGGAGCTCAGGTTTGTATTAAAAGATATGAAAATTATATAATTATTTACTCAACGAAATGTCAGTCTAAACCTGTAGGCTATTATTTTTCTGTTGAGGACAAGTTGAAATTTTGAAGAATTAGCACACCTCTTTTTTCCATACAAAGGCAATTTATAATGACCATAAAATAGCATAAATGCACCATAAACACCCTTTCCCCCCTGAATTCTGCATGCTCTTCTCTTAGGCTGAGGAGGAGGATCAGCAGAGCACCCCCTGGCTCCAGGACTGTGTGCTGTCTCTCTCGCCCTGCTCAGATCTGTTGGTCATCGCTCGAGAGCACAAAGCAGCATTTCTGTCTGGTACACACAGCTATGATTAATACCTTCTTTACTGCTTATTGATTGGTATAGCTCATATGTGAAGTGATTGAATGATTGATTGACAGCTAAATGGCGGACAGACGAGAGTGGGCAGGAGGAAATGACCCTCGCTGTGACCTGGAGTGGAACGCTGAGCGCTGAGGAGGGGTGAGAGACGGGGAGGGTCAGGATTGTATGGATTTTGAGAATACCATGAAGGGATTTATTCACACTAAGAAGACAGAATGTGTTACAAGACCGAAATGAAGGACTGAGCAGTATTATGAGTAAAGGAGTTTGTGAGCGTTTAATAAAAATATGTTTATTATAAGGAGGAATGTAAAAAGAAGAAGAACAAAAATAAAGAAACCAAGGTGCACAAACAACACCAAAACATTTTTTTTTTTTTTTTGTCTGTTTTTTCCACAGGGAGTGTGTCAGTAGTGTTGTCTGTATTCCATTGGCCAGCCAGAAGAGGTAAGAACATCACACTCACATACATGCAACAGTGACAGTAAAGATAAAGATTTCTGTTCATCTAAGAATCTTAAAAAATGTATCACACTATCAACAAAAATATTAAGCAAACTATTTTCAAAAATACAGAGAAAGGTTCCCTGGGCATGGGCAGCAAATTTGCATTTGAAAATGATTTCGGATCATGTGACACTCAAGACTAGATTATGACTGCTGCGCCATTACTATATACTTAAAATATATTAAAATAGAAAAGTTGTTTCATTACAGTATTTCACATTACTTTTTTTCAAAATAAATTTCATTTACTCATATATTAAAATAGAATACGGTTATTTTATTTACAGTTTTTCAAATTATTACTATTTTTACTGCCATTTGGATCAATAAATGCAGACTTGATGAACATAAGAGGCTTCTTTGAAAACATTTAAATGATGTGTTTAGGAGTTCTACCGGCCGTCCTGATTGGACCTGCATTGTGGTTGGATTCAGCTCAGGTTACGTCCGTTTCTACACAGAGGTACTGTGATGTTTTCTGACCTATAAACTAACCAGCTGAGTTCAGACTCTCTAATGGATTGATATGTTTAATAAATAGTTATATGTCATATGTTATCAAACCAGACCAGAATCGGCACAGCCACTGGGTTTGATACACCACTTACATGTATGTGTGTGTGTTTGTGTGTGTGTAGAGTGGTGTTCTTCTGTTGGCCCAATTGTTGCATGAAGATCCCGTGCTGCGACTGAAGTGTCGAACCTATGAGATTCCACGTCACCCTGGAGTAACAGAGCAGGTAGAGACACATCTTACACAGACTTGATGTGTTCAGTTCAAAGCATTTGTTCAGCAATTGTAAGCAATGTTAAACATGACATCATAAACAGTAGACATCTGCCTACTCTGATGAAATTCTGGTTAGATGTTGAAATGCTTGTTTCTCTACCAGCACGAGGAGCTCAGTATTCTGTATCCAGCAGCCCTTGTCACCATCGATGGGTTTAGTCTCTTCCAGTCCTTACGTGCCTGTCGTAACCAGGTTGCCAGAGGTAGGAGAGTAGTCTAGTAGTCCTTTACCTATTTTTAGTTTAGTCCGTCATGTTTATTGTTTTCACACGTTTTATTCCCTGTATCGGTTTTAGCCGCAGCAGCAGGAAGTGATGTCGTCCAACCTCCACCATTGGCCTATAAGAAGTGGGGCCTGCAAGACATGGACACAATTACAGACCATTCCAGCATAGGTAAAGTTCTAATATGCTGATTTGGTGCTCAATAATCCTTCAAGAATTACTGATGCGAAAATTTGAATTGCAGTGTGAGGTAATGTCTTTCTCTTCAGGTATTACTACTCTAAGTGTGTTCGATCAGATGAAAAATGCATCTATCCTTGGAGGATTTCATGCTTCGGTTAAAGGAAGCCCTCCAGCTATGAGTCAGTATATCACAGTGGGAGGTGGACCCTACACTGGGTTCTACTATGCTATAGAGGTACAAACACACACACAAAATCACATCTAGTTTTTATGTTGTTGGTGTCTGTGTCTTTTTTCTAGTTGTTCTAGTTGATTATGGACATTTTCCTCGCTCTCTCATTTTAGGGTAGTTCTCAGCCTCTTCTCTCCCATGTGGCTCTGGCTGTGGCCAGCAAACTCACATCAGCTCTGTTCAGTGCTGCCAGGTCTGTGTGTCTGGGTTATTTTAGCTCTTGGCTCTTATTAGCACTGTCCTGTCATAATCAGTCTCACTCAATGTTTACTCATTCCTGCTTAGTGGTTGGTTGGGATGGAAAAGTAAAAATGAAGAAGAGTCAGTGCAGAAACAGAAGCCAAAAGTGGAGCCAGCCACAGCCCTTCCTGTTAGGTAACTATTTTTGCACTCAAACTACCTCTGATCATGCACATCATTGCTTTCTAGTAATCATATACATATTATTGAACTCATTTAAGAGCACAGTGTCATTATCTGCTTTTATTTAGGTTTGGTCTTCCAGATTCTCGTCGGCATGGCGAGTCGATCTGTCTCTCTCCCTGTAACACTATGGCTGGAGTCACAGATGACTTTGGCAGAGTCACACTGCTGGATGTGGCACGAGGCATCGCCATCAGGATGTGGAAGGGTGAGCAGTAAAACGCTACTAATGTAGTCTGATTTGTAACAGACATGTGCCTGTTCCTATTAAATTGCACAAATCAACTTGTGACTCACAGGATTTGAATGCGAATGATGAGTGCTTCTCTTAACAAATGTTAAATGCAAAGCATCACAGCTGTTACCTAAATCAGTATCATTACAGAGTGTTTTGAACAGTATTGAACACTTACATCTTTTTAAACATTAAAAGCATCATATTTTCATATTAAGAAGCACAATTTCCTTTTAGAAATATTTCTTGAGCACTAAATCAGCATTTTAGAATTATTTCTGAAAGATCATGGGAAACTAAAAACTGGTGTAATGGGTTCTAAAAAAAAATTACTTTATTTTTATTAAATAAATGCAGCCTTGCTGAGCATGATAGACTTTTCAAAAACATAAAACACAGCTGTGCAGCAGTGTATATAAACAATTATGTTTTTTATGTATTATGTGCATGCAGGCTATCGTGATGCTCAGCTCGGATGGGTGCAGGTGTCAGAGGCTCGTGGGGAAAGAGATCTAGCCACATCTCCATCTATGCCTCGCCGACATGCCCAGTTTCTGGTGATTTACGCCCCACGCAGGGGTATTTTAGAGGTGTGGGGAACTCAGCATGGACCACGAGTAGGGGCCTTTACTGTAGGCAAACACTGCAGGTACATACTCTCACACACAAAACCTAAAAACATCACTGACTGAATCATTACTGATTGCTACCATCTGATATTGCAAATTCATTCATGTCTCTCTTTCAGGCTGCTGTATGCAGGTCACAGGTTAATGGGTGTGAACAGTGTAACCAGTCAGGGCTGGCAAATCCACACACAACAAGTGTGTCTGTTTGACCCGGCTAATGGAGCACTGAGAGCCATCACCATACCATTCCATCTGGCACTCAGGTGCACTCTCATACATAAATATTCATGAATGTGGGCACATTAATATTCACAAACACGCAAACAATGCTGGTTAGTGCAAATGTGTCTGTTTTGTGTGTTGTTCAGCGATAAGAAGAGCGAGCGTGCTAAAGACATGCACCTGCTGAGGAGACTCACCACTTTACTGAGGAGCAGGGAGGTGGAGCCAGGTCAGATCTACATCATTAATATTCATAACATACCATGCATAAGCTTGTTGCTGTCATCAAAAACATTCTTTTAAAGAACCACTACCCAAATGTTATATTTTAGTTCTGTCACACATGTTTGAGTTGACGTTTAACCTTTCATTGACAGCTCTGCTCGAGAGTGAAGCACAAAGTGTGTTACTGGACATTAAGCATCCAGCTATTAAGAAACAGGTTAGTAAAACAGACATACGCAAACATATGTATATTAACAAATTAAAATTAAAATATCTGATTGATTAACAGGCCCTGGAGTCACTTTTGTCCAATAAGACTGCGCCAGTGTCTTGTTTGACCAGTGTTACTCGTGCATTATTGGCTAGCCTGAAAGAACAAGGTAACACCTTCAGTCCTCACTGGCCATATTGTATTCTTTATATTTAAACCCTTATGTCAATGTTTGATCTGTTTGTATTAGATCCTGAAGCAGTTGATGAGTCGTTGCTGCAGTTTTGTTCATCCCAGCTCAAACTTCTCCAGCTCTACACGGACGTTCAGTTACTGCACACACCAGATACATCACCCACTGAGGCAAAACATGTGCGTACTACAGACACTATACTGCTGACCGAAACGAATGTATCATTTTCAAACTAGGATTTGAACTAAAAGCTTCTCCTTTCCATGCAGCCATTGTTCTCTGGCATTGAGGAGGATATTGCTCGTGTTGGCCCAGTCCTGCAGCGATACACAGAGATGAACTCTCGGCCCTGTGTTTCATTTGCTCAAGACTCAAGTGGGCCACTGCCGGTCCGAACATTTCTGTCTCAATTGGAGTGGGTGAACGGAGAGCTAAGAGTGATTAAACAACCTGATACCGATTGGACCCAACTGGGTATTTATTTCATTGTGCATTATTTTTTTGCTTCTCTTAAGTGTCATAAATTGTTTTAAGTACTCATTTTAAGGATGTGGCTATTTGTATTAAATGTGATTTTTGTTTGTGTGTGTGTGTGTGTGCATTTCAGGTAGTTTCCTGTTCTGGGGCTGTCTGTCCGGTCAGAGTCCTTTACAAAGAGTGTGTGAGACTCTGCAGGAAAGTGGCATCAGCCCTCAGCAGCTACTGGTCAGTGATACAAAAAGAAAAAAGGAAGGGTTTTGAATATAATGTGAATTTGCTTAAATGTAATTTCTGCATGTTTATGTCTCTTTGGCAGTCTTTGCTTTTGTCGGTTTGGCTGAACAAAGAGAAGGATGTGCTGAAGTGCCCAGACGCCGTCTCACACCTGCACACACTGCTATCCACCCTCAGCTCCATGAAAGGTCTGTGAGAGAGAGAGCCCAACTTGTGTTTTTATCCAGTATATAAACATTTTAATTGTATATGTGTGTGTGTGTGTGTGTGTGTCAGGAGCGGTGGATGAGTCATGGGATGGCCAGTGTGTCTCGCCCTGGTGGCAGCAGGTGCGCACAGCTTGTGTTCAGTCTGAGAGCTCCGCCGCAGCACTATTGGCTGCTCTAGTCGCTCATCGTGTAGCCAAGAATGCCATCACCAGGTTGGCAGAGAGCAAGGTGGGTGTGTGTGTGTTTCCTGTATCTATAGAGTTGGTGCTGTATGTGTGTAACACTCTGTCTCTCTATGCAGTTTCAGGAGGGATGGGAATGTGTTTCTCTGGAGTTGGAGCAGTGGGTGGTGTGTATAAAACAGTTGGAGGATGTGCTTGGTCTGCAGACGCTGCTCTGCCTGCCATCTCCTCAGGGCCCTACAGGTGGCGCTGTCACACGCTGCTCGGTCAAAACGCTATTAGAGAGTGGCAGAGGTACATAAAACACACACAAACTACTGTTCCAAAGATTGGGGTCTGTTCTGAGGCTAGGAGTATTTTTATATATATATATTCAATATTTTTAATTAATAGTTTTCTTTAGCAAATATGCATTAAATAGAACAGAAGTTTATATATTTATTAAAGAATGGCTGCTGAACATTCAGCAATCCCATCACAGGAATAAATTACATTTAGAAATACAGTCAAATAGAAAACAGTTGTTTTAAATTGTGGTAATATTGCAGTTTGTTCTGTAATGTATAATTAAATAAAGCACGCCTGGTGAGAATAAATTTTTTTAAAATCTTTAAAAAATGTTTATATATTTTGCAGACCCAAAACCTTTGAACTGTTGTGTACACTGGAGCTATCAGTAAAAATAGGATTTAAAACATCTGCTTTCATACAAGCTAAGATGAAATGATATAGTTTGTAATGTTTCGTCTTTAGGTGGTGTAGCAGACTGTGTTTCAAAGCTGATCTTCAGACAAGGTGTGTCTCCAGATCTTCTGAGAGATATTCTGCAACGGAGGGAAGAGATTGAGCCAACGCAACAGCCAGCACAGCAAGGAGCGGAGGAGAAACTCGAGGGTAACTTGAGATTCCTGAGCATCTGAGTTACTTAGATGTTAGATCATTTCAAATTGGTCCATGGTGGTTTCCTTTTATAGTAGTTCTTTAAGCTCTGTTTATTGTCTTAGAGCTGCTGGAGTGTGTGTGTCAGCGGTTCCCAAATTCTCTGTCTCCTGATGTGCTGTTTGCTCACTGCAGCTGGGAAAATGTAGTCCAGTGGAACAAAGACCCAGAGGTCAAGTCTTTTAAACATTCTCAAAGCTTTCTTCAAAGAGTTGGTTACTGAGATTGGGAAGCTGTTTAGAAATGACAGGATAAAAATGGCAACCAAATGAGTGTTGTTTTTGTGTTTTGTAAATTAATTGCATTTATTTATTAACTTTTTCGTAAAAATAAAGTATTATAGGAACTAGAATTGCGATTTCCTACTGGAGAAATATCAAGCAGTCACATTGGACTTTGCATCTCTTCCTTTCTCTTCAGGTGGGGCAGTACTTGGAGTGGTCTGTGGAGTTTTTAAAGATGATATCCAATCCTCACATTCAGTTGGGTAAGAAATATTTGGCATACATAGACTAGATGAAAGCTGATTGTGTGTTGGCAAAGCAATGAATATGAAGCTGGCAGAAGAAATTCCATATTAACACTCTCTCCTTCATCTATATTCCTTTATCAGGGGTCTCTGCTATGATGTGGCAGACCTTCATAGTCAAGCGGTTTTCAGCTGCTGCCTTCTTAATGGAAAAGGTTGGCATTTCTGCGTGCTCTGGCTCTTCCTCTTTGCGTGTTGTATTTAAGATTTAATAATCAACTGTGCATGTGTTGATGTAGGTGGGAAAGGCACCTAAAGACCGGCTGTGCAGACGGGTAAGAGAAGTCTCAAAGCATAAAAAATTCAGATCTGTTTCACTTAATTCAATAATGTATATGTGTGTGTGTTTTTAGGATGTAGGAATGGGAGACGCAGCTGTGAGGAGTTTCCTGGGCTCTTGTGTGCAGTTACTTCAAGCCCTGATGGAGGTCTCATCTTCCTCTTTTCTCCCTTCCTTTCCTTTTTTCTCCAGAGTAAGGACTGATTAAACTGGATGCATGGGCGGAAGCATGTCTGAAGTTACTGTGGATTTTACACCGATGAGTAATGCATGGGTTGAAGTAAAATTGAGACACGTATACTAAACTTGTCTCCTCTCTTAGGCGGATTCAGCGGTGGAGGAAGTGTCAGCTCCAGATGTGAGTGTGGAGGAAGTGTGGGGCGGTGCTGATGGTCCAGTGTCTATAGTAGAGTTAGCTCTGGATCAGAGGTCTGTTCACTATCCACTCGTTCAGCATCACTGTGTGTTAGCGTCACTGCTACACGCCACCATGACCTTCTCTCTGCGTCTGAAACCGCTCAGCCTGTTCGACAGCAAGGTAAAAGCATGCAATTGCCCTAAGAAGTGACTGTAAGTGATTAGCCATGGTGCTTATCACATGTTCGATACCTGCACAGTTCTCTTCCTCTCTCTTCTAAATTATTTCCTGTCGTCCTCAACTATGTGTCTATATTGAATTCTAAGAGTTTAGCTGTTTGCAAGTTAAGTTATTCAAGTATTAAAGTTATCATGAAACCTAAATTGACGATTATTTTTATTACGGGCACATAATCTTAAACCAAATACATTAACTTCCCCTCCCCAAATCTGCAACATCTCTTCTCCGATGACATGTGCAACCTGTCACTCATATGAGATCACAGCACTTAAACAACAATGATCTGTTCAATTCCAGATGGACAAAATCAAGTTGAGCCTTACATTTTTTTTCACATTCAAGAAACCAGTTTATTCCAAATTCATTTCAATTTCTCTCGCCTACAGGGTAAAAATGCGTTTTTTAGAGATTTGTCATCTATTCAGTTGCTGCCCAGTGGAGACATGGACGCCAACCTGGTGGCTGTGAGACAAGAGGTGAGTGCCACTCTTAGCAGTGGAGGCAGAAAAACACCTCCAATCAAAATGGCTTCATTTAGATCCCGGGTGTTAAACTGCAGAATTTAGTTCCAACCCTGCTCCAACACGCATAATACGCAGTTTTGAAGGAGCTGATCAGATGTGTTTAATTAGGGTTGCATCTAAACTCTGCAGGGCAGCGGCCCTCCTGGAACTGAGTTTGACACCCCTGATTTAGATCATTGGTCTCAAACTCTCATTGGAGCTAAACCGCAGAGCTTTGGCCTTCTTGAAATTGAGTTTGAGACCAATGATTTAGACAAAAAGGCTCTCGAATAACGGATCATAATATTTTTATAGCTTGCCTCTGAGCCAATGTTGATGTATTACACTGTGTGTGTGTAGTTTTTGATGAACGTGTTAACAGGCTGGGTGAAGGATCTAGCTGAATCGGAGGAGAACGGTGTCAAACACAGCGATGCTGAAGACATGTGGCCGTCTGTGTGTATGGAGCTCTCATCTTTACTGCAGGTCAATACTGACATCCTGCGCAGACACCTCGTCTGTGAGCTCTACAACCAGGGCCTGGACCTGCGGGCTGAGGAGGTAACACACACACACACACACGTTGGTTTTTGTGGTTTACGGGGACTCTCCATAGGTGTAATGGTTTTTATACTGTACAAACTGTATGTGGTATTGTCCTACACTGACCCTACACCTAAACCTACCCCTTACAG
>JAUMHR010000072.1:9074144-9091680 GCA_032361145.1 Enteromius fasciolatus | reverse complement strand
TTTTTTTTTTTAGTGTCACGCTCAGCAAGACTGCATGTAATGGATCAAAAATACAGTAATACTGTAAAATCTTTTTACAAATTTCTGTGTAAAAACATTTTAAAGTTTTAAAATGTTAAAAGGAAGCAATTGTTTAAACTCATTTTTGTCTTGTAAATATCTTTGCTGTTTCTTTTCATCAATTTAATGCATGAACAAAAGTATTCTTTCAAAAATCATACTGCTCTCAAACTTACTAACTCCTCTTTCTAGATTTCTTTTTTCTTTTTTTACATTTCTTTTCTTTCCACATTTCTTTTATGTGGTTTCTCAGAGTACTCTTCTTGGCAGTTATTGCTGTTTTTGCAGGAAATACACGCTGGTCTTTTTTCCCCCCTGAAATTAAAACAACACACAAACGCGCATGTATTTTTGTTGTGAATTCTTCTATTTTGTGTAATATCTACACATTTTAGTGATATTCCGGACACCTGCAGAAGAAATGACATGGCGCTGTATTTCATTTCAAATGGTTAAATATTTCGAATTAGATTCCCAGGTGCCTTTTTAACAAACATTCAGTTACTCTCATGACAGTTTCACATAAAGTCATGATGAGCAGTGATCTCATTGCAGCTGCTGATGACCCAGTAAATCATTTCATGATCGAACACACTTTCTTTTCACAGCCCCATGACCCACCTTTTCAAACCTTGACACCACCCTGTCCTGTGGCATATAGGGACAGATTAAATGATTTAATGAATGTATATCCTGATCCAGAATGATGAAGGCAGAGTGAAAGAAATGAAATGAAGAAGGGTCAGGAACTTAAACCTGATCGCCTGACACGGTTTCACTCTTTTGTGGAGTCGGAGATGTGGCGGTAAATGGTTGTTCAATACTAACTCTCTCTCTCTCTCTCTCTTGTTCTCAGTACCTCAGGAAAGGAGTGCACTACCGCTGGGGTTTCTTTGCTCCGAGCGGCCCTACGCTGGATGAGATTAGTGAAATGGTTGATGCTGGAAAGGTATCTGTGTGCGAGACACTTTAATTAGTTCTCTTGAACTCTCAGCTTACATAAATCCGATTCTCAGTTTTAGCATTTTGGGTTGTCCACACTGACAACAGATAAAGCACATCTACTTTCTCCTGCACAATTAAATTTCTCACAGGAATAAAACAATTGCTTATCAAGACAGAATGGGATCTTATCTTCACCAGCAGTACAATATATCATTGATCACATTTGAGCTTTACTTGTGGCTCTACATCTTTCTTTGAATGCAGAAGCGAGACAAAGCAGTCATTGTGAACTTATGTTATGACAGCTTCATGGTGGAAACAACAGCATGAAGAACTTTAAGATAGCATCAGGTGTTGCAGATAGCAGACTGAAATGCAAGACAAAGGGGCTGTGTGATTTGTTTTTTGAGTTTAATATCATTTCCGAAAAGCAGGAAAAAGTACAAATGATGTAAAAATATCCTTTATATTTTAATGTCAAACAGCATGCAGTGACGCTCATTTGTTTTTAAAGACTTTGTTAAAACATTACAACAGTGCAGCAAGCAGGAAACGCATCATTTTGTTTCCTTTTAAGCATGTGTTGTTATGCCTGCGAGTCCCGGGTGTTTGCTAAGCAGCCATGATTGCGTTTCCGCTCTCAATTTTAAAACTGTTTGTTTTAGGAAGGCATTCACGATAATACAATGATAATGTTTCATATATGTTTAGTTAACCCTGTTTATAGTCTAATGTATTCGTGTTACTGACAGTTCAGAATGTAGATCTTAAAATCATCATCTACTGACATTTGATAAGGAGTTTGAGTTCAGCAGTGCACACGTTTCCTCAAGACACTGTGAATGGCCCATTTACCATGAAGGTGACATCATCTCATGACAGGTATAATCGAAGCATAGCTTGGTTCTTGTGTAGGTCAAATCAGCATCTTTTTGTTTACCAGCTCAAAGTTTTAACCTCCAAACCACACCACAGCCACCCTACTATACACCCACCACCCACCTCTGCAAAACCGAATGCATTGCATGCATATATATATATATATATATAAAGTGGATTAGGGTGCGATTAAGATGATACCAATGTCACGTTAAAGTGGTTGCAATTTTTCTTTTGTGTTTGGTTGTTGTAGGTCCGTCCTGTGGTGGAGGAAGTGTTCTCATTTGCTCAAGTGCCCCAAGCCTTTCAAAAAGTAGAGCAAGGTCATGCTCGTGGAAAAACTGTTGTTTCCGTCTCTGAGAACCAAAAGGAGTAACTAAGCAACCAAAAACATGCTGTTTAATAAATAGATTTTATCTAATGGCATGTGTCCCGTTTGTTGTAATATTCAGAAACATGACAAACAAACAGAATAAAAAAAAGTTTATTCTAAATGTAACAATGTATTTTGGAAATACGGTCATGGACACACAATAACTAAAACAAATTACTGAACACATCAGAAAATGTACAATCACACATACACACAAAACGGAGAGAATAGAATAGCAGATCAAGGATGATGAATGTGAGTTTGTGACCAGGACTGAACTGATGCCAGATCAGCACAGCTAGAAGGAAATGTTTCTAATCTTCTAATATGTGCAATAGTGCTTTTTAGACTTGCTTTGCAGAATATTCTAACATACTAAAAAAATACTTTGTACAGCAACTGTAAAACAGCAGGAGTCAACAAATTCCCACATTTTGCTTTCAGCGAGTTTGAAAGGCAACAGATGCTGCCTTGCATTCAGTGAGGTCTGTAATACCGGTTTGTTTTCTCATTCATCTGAACAGCAGTTTCTCATCCGATGCATTTAAAATGTGCAGTTTTTGCTCATGAGTGCTTAGATCTGCTGCCGGGTTGCTTCGAGCCAATCATCTGAGACTTTAATGTGATTAATTACTCAAGAAAATAATGTCTTGACTGCTGATTGGCTGATAACATCACAAGAACACGCACAAGCCCTGACTAGCGACCATCCTGAGATGTGACATGAAAGGCTGCAGACAAGAAAAAGTAAGCCTATTTCAAGCTATCAGGAGTTCTTAAGCTTTTAAGGCACTAGTAAAAATGTACTATACTAAGTAATATTAGTATATGACGATACTAAAAATCTATGATTTAGATATTTTTTTGCAAAAAATAATTTAGAATACACAGCTACTTAAAAATGGAAGAAGGTGCTTTTTGCCCCCAAAAAGCATAGTTATGACAGGCGAGGCGTAAACTGGGGCATACTAAGTAGACTAACCTTGACTCTTTGCTGACACAAAAAATGAACAAGGTCACTTAAAGTGCAGCTGCATGCAAATTGTGATGCTATTGCGCCCCCTTTGGTACTGTCGGCGCACTGCAGTACTTTGTGTTGAGTCAATGCAGAGAGTAGCAACCAAAAAGTACTAGCACAAATGATGAAACTGTGGCAGGTCTCAGTAAGGTCCTTGATTCAGCACTCATGTAGACAACTGTAGAGGATGATTTCAAAACATTTGGTCCCGCACACATTCTTATCTGAGGATAATTATAGTCTCATCAGAGTCATTTTGGGGTATAGATTCCCATCATCTTGTCAGTGCACAAGAGCCTCAGATGATTCTGCTGCATAGCAGGCGTTACAGAAATGCCTCTGATTTGAATGAAGCACTAAAGGATTTCCACAGTCCATCTCTGGTTAGTTTTCAGCTCATCAAAGGTGTTGAGAATCACCTGGTTTTTATCATACTGTTGGCCACCTGGATGAAGAACAGATAAAGAAGGTTGTCAGAAGAGACATTTAAGTTACAAAATATTGCCATTTCATATTAAAGCTAAAACGTTCTAATAATAAGAATTGTAAGAAATGTTTCTTAAACACCAAGTAAGTATAATTAGAATTTCTGAAGGATATATTTAAGTAAAAAAACGTTACTTTAAATTATAATAATCTTATATATTACTGTTTTATTGTATTTTTAGCAAATAAACGTAAAGGTAGACCGACAAGGTGTGACGCATTAAGTGGCCACTAGATGGCAACACATCACAGGTTCTGTGCTGAGTGACGTCAGTCTGGCGCTCAAGTTACAGAAATTTGAAACCCAAACAACCTCATTCTGAAAGAAGCCATAGAGCAGTGATCTTTCATCAGAGTTTCATCACCTGATCGTCTGCTTTACATGTTAAAATAAATTCAACCTGTTCACTTAAAAAAAACTGACCAATGACCAATTTATGGTAGCTAGCTAAACTTAAAAATACATTTTATAAATAAATGAATATTAATTGATAGCAATAATAGTAAGTAATTTCCAGTCAAAGAAAAATTTCAGCAACTAATTTTAACCATAAAACCCTCTAAATGTTATTTTTTATATAATATATTTTAATTATATTTATATGTTATTAGCATTAAGCTAATATTCAGTTGAGTGTTAAATGCTGTTCGTAATACAGATTCAGACATCTATGCCTCTGACAGGATGCTGTGGTATTTATGTAGGGCGGCAGTGCGATTGCCTGAGCAGATCGAGCGCAGCTGCTAATAGAAATACCACACAGGTATGATGTGACATCAGAATGTGTCATCTGTAAGCGATTATGAGCTCGTCAGTGGAGGGTGCAGTTTTATGAGTGACGGACACACACACACGCCCCATGTGCATGTTTCTCTCTTTATTGTTCCACTCCGAATTTCTGTTTTATTTGATTTTTATCTTCATTGTCTTTTCTTTTATTCAAGTGTCTAAAGTACTGACCTTTGACCTCCAGCACAAGGTCGGGTTTGAGATTGTTGCGTATGATTCCGTCTCCTGTGATGCTCCAGAACTGATTGTCTTTACCAGGTTCAGGCGAGATATTTAACCTGCCACCTGCCATCACCACACCTCCAGACGTCTCCACACAGCAGTCCTCAACCATCTGAAGAGAAAAAGCAAGAGATGATCATCAGAAGTTAAACCACTTCAGTACAGAAGAGGCAATCAGAGTCTCATCCCGAGAACCTTGCAGCGCAGTAGTCCGTTCTCATAGACCCATATCTGCTCCGGACCACCGGTTTCCTCCTGCACTTGAACCCGGAGCAGCTTTAAATCATCAAGGGGTCCGGTCAGAGACATCAAACATCCTGTCTCTGCACTACGCAGCCGGAAATAAACACGTTTCTAGAAAGACACAGAAGATACATAGTCATGTTTGGATGTTTAAACTAGCAATAAGACAAACTACTATAGATAAAGTTAGCCTCGATCAGCTTTATAAAGTCTACTGCACTTAATAAATGTATTAGTATGTAATCATGGGTATCGACAGTCTCATTCTGGATTTACATGAGTGTCTTTATGTCCAAATGTTGTAAATGTACTGGGTTTGCCCTGCCTTTATAAAAGCGGTTCCCAAACAATTAACTCCCACACCTAAAAGCAAACCCCACTGGATCTGAACACACGTCAAACTTACTGAGAACTAGGCATGTGATGGTGTTTCATACCTGTAGTAACGGGCGCAGAGAGCCGATCTGTTCCCAGCCTCTGAACTTCTGCCAATCACCGATCTCGCTCGGATGAAGCAGGACCTGACGACCACGGAAGTTGCTGTATTCATACAGCACCCAGCTGAAAATAACATTAAAATACCCCCCAAAAATAAAGTACTTTACATTATATTCACTTTCAAATTACAAATGACAAAATTTGGTGTTCTAGGCAAAATCTGAGCATTGACTGTGCTTCAGAAATCACTCACATTCCTCCATTGACCAATAGAGAGTTGACCCGCCCATCAATGCCAGCCAGAGACAGGTTTAAAACACCATCGGTCAGAATTACTTTACGTCCTCTGAAGCCAGATTTACAGAAGAGTGTGATAGAGGGCATAGAGAACTCCTGAGTGCACAGAGAAACAATGATACATGTGTTAATCTCAAACCTCCAACCTTTTTATTACAGAACCCATATTCAGATTCGACATAAAGGCTGTGCTTTAAACATGTTGCAATGCAAACACTGAAGATGCCAAAATCCAAAAAAAGTATTTCCTACGAACATCTTCGCTTTCATTTTGCCTCACCACAATCATGACAATTATTTGAAGCAACATTGTTTTCTTTTTAGATATAGTTTCAGCATTGTCATCCTTGGCATTACAACAAATTCTCATCCTATTTAGCCTATATGTTCAATGTTCACGTTTAGATGTTTAAGTTGGCAGGGCCTAAAAATCCATAATACAATACATCTACACAATCAATGAAAGTAATACATGTTTTTGCACTTGTCAGATACAAAAAGGGTCTATTCCCACAACCTCATTTTCAGTCGGACCAATTTAAATATTCAGCCTAGTCTAGGGATCTTGTTCTTCTGATCCCATCTTCTCTTTAGTACTCACATGTCCTACAGTGTGGACGGAGCTGATTTTGCAGTGGGAGAAGAGTAAGCCCAGAGCCTCAGGATCGGGGTAGTCTCCTTCTTCCAGTACATACATGTTGTCAGTGAACTGTGGGCCATCGAACACCACCCAGCTTCAAGCGGATACATGTATAATGAAATGTTGATTATTAGTCTTGCTGAACTGTCAAGTGTTTTGTGCACATTTAATGTTTTCTGTTTAAAGGATGAATTTCTCACCTCCCAGCCAAAACCTTGCAGGACATGGGGTGGAAGCCCTCTGGCAGGAACGCCACACTTTCATCTAAAGCCTGCATTGCTCCATTGAACCCTGATTCAGCAAACAACTGCACCTGAGAACCAATAAGAGTGAGAGCGTTTTATCAGACTATCACATGAATAGTCTGAATCACTTTGATAAGATGCATAACATGATAAGAAAAATGTATCTAGTTGACTACAATAACTACATCTTCACGTCAGTGAAAACTAGGAATCTGCGCAGGATTGTAGCTCTGATTAACATTTTTAAATCCATTGCATAGATTTCCTTTCATGAAGATTCCATGTGGAACCACATTTAAACTCACCTTATATCTACACAGTCCTTCAGCTTGTTCCTGAGGCAGAAAAAAACAAATTATAAGACGCCATGGGAATATATTGAGTAACAAATACAATTGCAAAACAAAAAGAGAGCAAATATTACTAATTATTACCAAAATCACAGGCTGAATTGACAAGATCTTGCAGCTGTGTGCTCCCCAGTCCTCTGGACTGCAGTAGAGACCCTTCTCTAAAACGTACAGCTCTCCTGAGAAGTGTGCCTTCTCGAATGCTATCCACCTGTTCAGACAGATCTTTTTAACTCGGCAGGTTTGATCTCTATAATATGAACCACATTGATTCCTCTCTCACGATTTGTCACAAATCTCACATTCAGCAGGGAAAACAAATAACTGAATGAATCGATCTCAACACAACTGAAAAAACATCACTTATTAATCTCAAGTGTACAGAAAGAAAGAAACAATGGGATGTTAATCCGTGTTAAATATAAACACTATTGTTTTAATCATCTCTTTTTTTGAAGAATGTTATCTAAGTCCCACCCCTGACACTGGCGATTGACACGTGAGTTCTCGACACAGGATTTTTATACGGCAGAGAGAAGAGGTGTGGGTATGCTTGCAACACCATCACTGAAAACTCTTTGATTAAAAAAAGATAACTAGAGTATGAGTGCGCCTCAGGATATATGACACCTCACATTTATGTGCCACTCCTTTCATTATCAGCAGAGCAGGTATGAACTTCAACCATGAAGCGGCTTTAAAACATACCATATATGAGAGGTACAGAATTAAGCAGATAACTGACCTCATCCTCCCACCCTGTAAGTATACACCTGTATAGTTCACTTTTAAATAAAAGCACTTAAGTTTACGTTTAAAAGTAATGTATTTCTGTGATGGCAAAGCTGTAGCATCATGTGAAAGTGAGTGATGCCTGAAGGAGGAAACAGGGAATTTAGATGTAGACACTCACACGCCAGAGAGGACTTCCATCGATTGTGTCTTTATGCCAAAGCCAGTGGTTTCCATGCTAATGACAGGTTCCAGCAGGTCCACATTCATCCCTCTCTCGTTGAAGTCCCGCTCACTGAACATTCTCACGTGAGGAGTCATGTAATCCTACAGAAGGGCACATAAAGACCAGACAAAGTTTATTAGCGCTTGTCTTCTTCACCGTGCCTTGCTGTGAGGAGGTTATGCTCTTAACTGTTTATTTAATATCAGTCTTGAACTCTTTGATTCAGAAATGGTCTCTGTATACATACTGCTAACACAGGACGTAAAGAGAGGAGCCTGTCTTCCAGTCCACCCCAGTCACTGAAGTCTGCATACTCTCCTTCCTCCAGAAGATACTGGCAACCCTCGAACCCTGGGGCAGAATGTCCTACCCAGCTATAAATGAACAATAACAAGAATCACTGCTGTTTCCAGCTAAAGGCAATAAAGCATTAAGAAATGAAGGTAATCATGTTGATGGCCTGACTACCTTCAGACTTTGAGACCAGACCGAAAAAAGCTCAAATGTCAAAATATGTACTCACAGGCCACTCAGGATCTTCAGTGAGCCAACAGAACTCAGTCTCTTTCTCGTGGTGGTGTCAGGACTCTCAGTATCTTCTTCTTCATTCTTTTCTTCCTCTCCTTCATCAAAGTTGTAAATGTCCTTTTCGATCTCTATGCACTCCCCTTGAAACATTGGTTTTTCAAAGAGTAGCGCCTGAATTTCCATAGAAAAAAAGAACACTTTACAGCTTGCTGCATATTTACAATAACTTTCCTGTCAAATACATCCACGTGTATTTTATGAGACACATTGGAACATCATTATAATCTAGAATATGATTAAATACTGAATGCAAAGCAGACCACAAAAAATTCACTTTTTGATTTTGCTTCTTCTTCGACTTGTATGGCACATTTTCTTAACATTGTAACATTATTAAGCTTATTATTAAAGTTCTTACATTTAAATTATTATTACATTATTTCATATGTGTTTATGAATTAATGAATTAAATACAATTATAAAAATGTAAATGTATGACATGACTACATCAGTTAAACTGTAATGAAAAAGATAACTTTATTTCATACAGAAAATACTTTATATGTTCAGTGTTTGACTGGGGTGTGTTTATGTGTGCATACTCTTGTGGGCAGAATATTCAGAATTCTGGGAATTCTTCCCCTGGAGTCTTTGAGCCTCAGGCAAAACCAACTCAAGTCCTGTATACTGAGCTCAGAGCCCAGCAAGACATGAGTTCAGGAATGACAGAACTTTGTCAAGCAAAGCACTGCAAGGTTCACTTCACAGAAACTAAGCCAACTTCCCTGGTCCATCAAAACCATTGGACTGTTGTCTTAGAAGTAAAATTTAATTGTAATTAAACCATTATGGGATCACAAGTCTCTGCTTTGAGAAACATGTACTGCTAAAGCTCTGACTGCATTTAACTTTAGATTCAAAATCAGACACAGTGCTGTTGCTCTTTCAATGCTCAAAAAAATCAAAAGAACAAACACTGGCACGGCTGAGCAAGCAAAGAACGAGAACAAACCCCGCCTCTGGGCATGCTCGATCTGGTCCAGACTACCTGCACCGACAGGTACTTTTAATTTCAAGCTGTACACAGTGTCTTTCACCAAATAAATGTGTAAAATTAGCCTTTAGTTTTGTGTTTTTCTCAGTGAGCGGTGTTGTTGTTTAACAAGCTCACCTTAATTTCATTGGGATTTTCCACCTTAATTTCTCCCTGTGAAAAGTAAAAAACAGTTGTATATGAACCTCTGTTCAGACTTTTTGTTATAAGCCAGAATGAGATAGAATGAGTGTGTGAGAATGAGTGGTATGTAATTACCATTTTCAAGGGCCGCAGTGATCCGACAAAGGGGGTGGGAAAGCCCCAGTCCTGAGGGCAGGGATACACTCCTTCCTCCAAAACAGCCAAAAGACCCTGGAAACCTGGGTCACTAAAGACCATCCATCTACAAACAAACAACTACAGTAAGAATAGGTCTAAATGTATTTTATAACCTGTCACAAGATAAATTTCATTTTGTAATTTAAAAACATTCTTCTAGATGTTTTGGCAAAGAACAAACATGCCAAGGCCGAAAAAAAAAAAATATTTCGAAAATGCCATCTCCATCCAACACGCACAAGAAGCAAACAACATTCCAACAGACACACGGTCTCTTTCTCTCTCCGAGTCTCTCAACTCCAATCATAGGTCACATGCTTTAACCTCAAAACTTTCCACTTGATCATGCAGTGAGGACAAACATGAGGCTTGTGTCCTTCACATCTCATTTTAGCTCTGAGGTTTGCTCCCATGCACTACTGATCATAAGTAAGGGATCGGTACGATTTTTTTTAAGTGACAGTAAAGACATTTATAATGTTTCAACTACATGGAATATTATAAAATTTCCATTCATCAAGATACAGATGAAAAAAGCTACACAGCAACAACTTTTAGCATTGATAATTAAAGTGTTTGCCGAACATGAAATTAGCATTTTCAAATGATCTCTGAAGGCTCATGGGACTGAATAATGGCTGCTGAAAATTCAGCTTTAACAGAAATCAGTTATTTTACAGTGCAATAATATTTCACAATATAGCTGTTGTTGCTGTATATTTGACCAAATAAATGCAGTCTACTGGACTGTTTCATAAAACATCATTAAAAGGTTGAGAAATTTGAAATAAATGTTAACAGATAATGTTAACAAAGTTTTAAATCACTTCACTATCAGATCCCGTATCGGGTGTAAACATTTATGTAAGTTCACTTACACTCCAGTGTGAACCTTAATGGATCCAGTACTCTGAGGAATACCAAATGAACAGGTCTCTATGGTGTCATCGCAGAACGAAGAAATTCGGCCCATCCCATTGAGCTCTGTGAACAGGTCGATTTTTGGTGTGCTGTAGTCCTAAGAGAACAGTACCAGAGCAAGTTATCAAAGCATGTAAGCTAGCGGTTAAATGATAATGCTTTTTTTTTTTTGTATTTAAGAGATTCTTTGAGTACTCTGTCTGCTTGATTAGAGTACCGAGGTCAAGCGTTGATCCACGTGACTCACGATTTTTGACTCACCCTTAATGCAAGTCTAATGGAGCCAATAACCATGGGTGCGGTTGGGAGTGGCAGACCGTTGGGCCCCACTTCCTCACTGGGCTCTGTCTCCGCCCACTCATTTGTTATCTCTGCAGGCCCCTCCTCCAGAGCAATGGACCGGCCCTGGAAGCCTGGCTTTTCATACAGCAGCCAGCTAACAGGACAAAACAAACATTAACATCAGTAACCTAGCTCTTTAAAATGGATTTGTCACATTCTAAAAAAAGAAGGAAATGACTGGCCTTACCATCCTCTAACGACCTTTATTGAAATAAGTGGAGAGAGATTTAAGGAGGTTGCATCCTCTATGTCTCTGAACACCTCGTATGCCTCTCCTCCAAAATGAGGTTGTTGGTATATCACAATCTGCAAGCAATAATATTGAAACACTTTTCATAAATGTGTTAAAGTATTTTTCTTTTCTTGTTTGAGGCACTGTAAAGGGGGATCATGAACTGGAACGTAACAGTCTGTACTGAATGTATACTAAATGAATATATGGTAAATTACTATAAATTATGATCAATTTTGCATAAAGTTTTGCAATACCTTTCCAGGGCGTCTGTGGAAGCCTCTGACACCTGATGTCTGGAAATCAAAAACTCAACTTCAACATTATTTTCATTATAAACTTTTTGACATGGACGTTGATAATAATTTCAAAACTACTTTGAGACACTGACTGGACGTTTAAGTACAGTGCAGCACAACCATAGTATGATCTGTAGTACCTATAAAAACAAACTGAAGCCTAGAGGGCTTAACATTCCTCTTGTGTCTTAAAGACAAGACTGACAAAATTTCCACTGATAAAGGACCAGGCAGGTACAGACAACATAAGCAGCTTCAAAGGTGAAGCAAGACTTCCCTACAGCCCTGTGAAAACAACTATAAAGGTTTTGTACACATTAAGCCAACGTTTCCCAATGTAAAAAAAATGTTTAAAGACCGTACTTTGGTGGCTTATGAGATATTTCTTGACAAAAATGGCTACAATGACAAAAGTTGGTGTAGAATTAAGTTTTATATTAATATGGATTACACTAGTTGTTGCCTAATTTATTTTTATTACTCATAAGAGATTTTATGAAGCAATGGACATTTGGTATTATAGTCTGTTTTCCACAAGTTGGTATGATTCTTTAGGGTCTTCATGAAATGTCTGCAAAATATTCCTCATTGGGTGTGTATAATAACCCCCTTTTTACCTTTTCAAAAACAGCTGTGTTCATTTCAGTGCATGCCTCTTAATAATGAGCTATTGCTCACTACACCTCTCTCTACCGTCTTGTATGTATTACCATCAAAAGCAAAACTAATCCTTAGTGGCTCTTATGTCAGGAGAAAACGAAGGCACTCATGTTCACTTTTAAATCCAACTACAAAACACCTGCATTGCTTACAAGACATTGCTGTAACTACAGCTGCTTGACCACAAAGACAGCGAACAACTACCTCAGGACAGAAACACAATGCTAATACGGGACAGTATGTCAATAGCGGCAGACAGGACTTGGTGATTTGGATACTACTCAGAAAATCAAATCTGTTTAAATTATTTGGAGATGAAAAAAAGAGTGAATGATGTTTTACCATGGTAGGGCGGTACTGTCCACACACTGCTAAGACCGAATTATATACAAACGCCATGTAAATGTGAATTTTGCATCTTGTCCTCTTTGACATCTTACCTCTGGGTATGTTGGTGAGAGACTGGTGGGTGTGGGCAGTGGAATCTGCTGAATGCTGCTGGATGGAGATGTTACTCCTGATATGCCTTGCATTCCCATGCTTGAGTTAAATTTATTGGAAGTGAGATTCAAATCCAAAGCAGGGACAGAGCCAGTGTCGGGCCTTTGCTGGCTCATGGTGTTAGCTTCTTTCCCCTTATTCTTGTATTTTTCCAAAAAGTCAGACAGCTTGACTTCTGAGAAACTTGGAAGAGACGGAGGTATGGATGGGCTCTTTACTGAATCCCCAGATCCTGCATTTATACTGCCAAAATCTGGCAAATCACCAAGGCCCTCTTTTGCAGCATGGGACAGCAGTATGTCCTTTTGATCTCCTGAGGTTGATACCTCTGGTGGTGGCGTTATGGGTGACTGAAGGCTACTAATAAGAGAGCTTGGTTCAGTTCGGGCTTTTCTTGCCGTGTTTGGAGAGTTCACAAGATTTGAGATGATTGACATTCTTTCCAATCTTGAGGACACTTTTTCAGAGCCCTCAGTGTTCTGTTTTTCTCCATCAGCTTTCTCCTCGGTGAACGTGACCTTTTTAGCCTTGTCTTGTTCCCGTCTAGACGAGAGACTTTTATAAAGAAGGCTGTCCTCAGAACGCTTGGACAGTGTTTTGGTTTTTGCCTCTTCATTTTTCTTCTTGATCATCATGGCTGGAGAGGGGTCTTTCGGTCCTGCAGTTTTTCTTGTCCCAAACTGGAACTGTTCTGGGTCAAATACCTTCTCAAAGTGATCTTCTTTAATGGCAGGCATGGCAAAAGGAGGTGATGGCATTTTGTTCTGCCCATGTTTTCTTGGTGGCAAAGAGAAAGGGGAGCAGTTCTCTTTGATGTTACGAATAAAATTATCAAAGTCATCCGAAGTGTCAAGCTGATTGTCATCACTTGCAGAACAATCCAAACGTCTCTCTGTTTTCTTCTTTTCAAAACTTTGGTCCACGTCCAACCAACTAGATGGTGCCTTGCTATTTTGTGAGAGGTTTTTGTGGTCCAAAGGAAGATTCTGAGAAGTAAACTGAAGAACACTTTGTTCAGTCTGTGGTTTCGGTTTTTGTAAGTTTGTAGCTCTTATTTTATCACAAGGCTTTGTAAGATCCCTGACTGTCAGGTTGGACTCTGTATTTTTAATTTGGACTTCACTCTTCCTGTCCAAATTGGAAGCCAGTCTATCTGTTATTTTGACTGATGCAGGTTGCTGATCTAAAGTCTGATCACCTTTTCGGATGGGTTCAGAAGCAGCCTGTGGAGCCGTGATCACTGCTACTGGTGTCTTTTTAACTTGCTTCAACGTATTTAATTCATTTAGTTTGACACACTCAGAGTTTGTTTTATGCGGGTCTCCAGACTGAACCGGTTGCTTCTCTAATACTTTTTGTTTGACACCCTCTTCTTCACTTTTAACCCTTTCACCGGGTTTTGTAGTTGTTTTTGGTTGTTTTAAATCTGAATTCACAGCATTTTCAACACTGTGCTTTTTGGTCTCAGTTTTCTGGGTTGTTTCAGATGAGCCCTCTGAAATTACTCGACTGATTTGTTCCTGAGAAGAGCGAGGCTTCTCTGTATGTTGACCACTCAGATGACTGGTTGTCTCAATCCCAGCATGGGACTTCTCTTTGACAACATCTGGCAGCTCATTTGATGCAAGTTGCACATGTGATTCTGCTGAAGCTGGTACATCAGACTCTTTCTGTTGTTTTCCTGAGAGTGAATCCCTCTTTTCTGAAAGCAACATGTCCAGTTTTACTTTGGTTTCAGTAGCCCCAGATTTTTCACCCTTCGTTTCAAAAGATACTTTTGATTGTTTAGCTGTCTTGGGTGTTTTGGGTATTTCATCTGCCTTCGACAGGGAACATGTCTCTTTCTTGAATCTGAGATCCTTGTCTGGGTCAATATCTGACTGCTTATCTGCCGTAATTTGGACATGTGACTCTGATGTATTTGGTACATTTGATTCAGTCTGTGGTTTAATGGACTGCAAAATTAGTTTTTCTGAATGCGACACATCTAATTTTACTGTGTTTTCAGCAGCACCAAATTCTTCACCGTTCGTTTCAGAAGTGGCTTTTGATTGTTTACTAATATTTTGAGTGCTCAGATCACTGGTTCTGGATTGGTCCATCTCAATTTCATTTTCCTTGATAAGGCCACATTTCTCTTTCTTGAACTCAGTAAATGGCTTTTCTGACTGCTTATTTGGTACATCCTGGACATGTAGGTTTGGTGAAACCGGTAGATCTGAATCTGTCTGCTTTTCTGAGTTCGAAGGTTTCTTTTCTGAAGACACTTCCAGCGTGACCTTCTTAGCAGCACCAGATTTCTCATCATTTGTTTCGGAAGAGGCTTTTGATTGTTTAGCCATCTTGGATGTTGTGGCAACTTCAACTGTCTTAGTTACATCTGGATCTTTATCTGATGCAACTTGCGCATGTGTGTCTGATGAAATTGATAGATTTGATTCTGTCCGTCTATTGGATTGTAAGTCACCGTTTTCTGAAAGTGACACATCTGGTGTGACTTTGGTCTCTGCAGCATCACAATTTTCACTTTCAGAAATAGGTTTTGATTGCTTCAAAATATTTACTACTTTTTCATTTCTACTTGATTTTATAGCAGCTGTGGGTGTGACAGACAAATTAGTTGTTTTCTCACCTTTGTCTGTTTTTGAAGCTGCAGCTGACTCAGCCTTCCTAAAATCTTTCCTGGGTTTGAGCCTAGTGGGACTTTTGAGATGTGGAGCTGCTACCAGTATATCACCCACCTCCTTAACAGGGCTTTTCAATTTGAGCTCTGGCGATACCCTGACCACAGCATTCCCAGCGGCTTGATCACATTTGGAAAATTTGCCATCAGCAACAGGACCGTTAACCAGTGATGACTCATTTCTCTCTGGCTTTGTAAGTGGCAGCGAGGTTGCTTCATGTGACTCACTCTCTCCGTGGGCAACTTCTCCATCTGAGGGCTGTTTCTGAGGGCTCAATGGTGTCGTTCGAGGCAGCTTCCTTCCTGTTGGTGACACATCAGTCATGAATTTTTTTGGACTCTTTGGTCCACTCAGCTGGGTTTCGTTCGCTGGCTTCTCCTTTTCTGACTGGTCTGTGCCAGGCGCTGAGGAAGAAAGTTTAGTGTCGGTTTTGTTGCCAGTGTCACCTGATTTGAATTTACTCCTTGAATAGGAAAAACTACTCTTTGATGTTGGACTTCTGTCAGTTTTGGACTTTTGGATATCTTTAAATGTTTTGAATTCAGTGTTATGTTTTGTTGAACCAGAATTCTCCAAAGGAGATGGAGATGATGGGGAAGATGGGGATTTATCCGCAGACAGGGAATGTTTTAGTTCTTTGCTTCTTTCTCTTTTAGTCTTTGAAAGATTAACCTGTTCTTTAGTGGGTTGAGATGTTTTTGTCATTAGTGATGCATCCACAACATCCTTCTCTTCCAGTTTCTTAGTCGGTGACATTTTCCCCTCTGGGCTTATTGTTGCTGCCTCATTCTGACGTTTGGTGGACATCTGTCTTTCAGCTTCTGTAGAAACACTATACACTGTAACAACCTCCAGCACTTTCTTTGGTTTTGTTTGAACCTCTGGTGTGGCTTTCTTGGGAATTCCTGTCTTGATTTCATTTGGTTTATTAAGTGTAACAGATTGGTCCTTTTCTGTTGGAGATTTAATCTCTTTTTGATCAGTCTGCTTCTGCGAAATCCTCCTTACCGGAGGCACTTCTATCTTTGATGCCTCAGAGAGGCTTTTAATGCGAGACATTACAGATTTTGTTTTAGGGGCAACTTGTGGTGGAGGGCTCTTTGCTTTAATTCCCCCATTTGGTCCACTGGTGATTCTTTCCGTACGTTTGGGTGGCATAGATGAGTTTTGATGACTGCTCATCACAGTGTTCAATGGTACTTTATTAATTGGCATTTCTGGGAAATCAAATTCCTGCCCAAAGTCTGTAGCGTCTCTGTTTTCTGTTGAAAGTTCAAAGGGGCTGTCTACATCCTCATCAAGAGGTTGCTCTTGAAGAAAAACAGCACAATCTCCTTCTGACTCGTTTGTCTGTCGATTAGACTGCTTGACAGTCACACTTTTGGGGTTTGGTAATCTGTGGAGAGACATAAAAGCAACAACAATGTTAAGAGACAAGAACGGGAGGATCCATGCATTCATATGCTTTCAACAGCATGCATCACATTAATAAGAAATAATTTGAATTCTTCAGGCGTGAAAAAAACAGACATCTCAATGGCAAACCATCCCATAGACGCATATTTTCTGTTGAAGAGCTCAAATTATTACAGATCACTTCTTATGAACATGTTTGGCCACATTTCTAATCTTGACATCGTCACTGCCCAAGATTTAAACTGCTTAAACTTTTAACCATGACATCAATTAATTGTGTAGACTTTATAGATTACTCAGCTAAAAAGAGCTGATTAATCACACGTGAACTTGCACAGAATTTTTCAGGTAAATTCATTCTATGCTAAGTAAAAATTAAATCATACAAAAGCAAATAACGTAATCAAAAGCTATAAAAGTGCTCATTTACTTTCCACAATTTAAGCACAGCTGTACATGATGACATGATGATCAACGAGATAATCAAATCATATTACATTGAGACATTAATTTTAAACATTAGCCAACCCTTATTTATGCTTAGATCTATCCTTCCATGTATCTTGGTTTCCACAAAATATTAAGCTGCCCAAATGTTTCGACATGTATGTTTTTAATGTTTTATACAATTTTT
>JAUMHR010000072.1:9027239-9039394 GCA_032361145.1 Enteromius fasciolatus | reverse complement strand
ATGCAGAGACGGTCTCTGTAGTCAAGACGACGATAATCACTGTAAATCAGGTGTCCCCAACTAAGCAAGCCAGAGGCAACAGCGGCAAGGAACCAAAACCCCATCCCTGAGAGAATGGGGGGAAAAAACCTTGGGAGAACCAGGCTAAGTTGGGTCCAGTTCTCCTCTGGACGGACACCCAGCACCTAATTTCCAGTTCAATTTTAAACACGTTAGATTGTGTAAGAACTTATAGTGTGAAAAGATGAAGAGAGAGGGGGAAGAAGGGGGTGAAAGAGTTCGAGCATGCCTTTTGTCCTTCAGACTGTTCAGTAAGGACAGATCTCATGCAGTGAAGGCATTTGACTTTGTTGGGACTCCAGAAGCCAAGAATGTGTCCATGTCTGTCTTTTCTAATAATCCTGTATCACTGCGTGAACATGTAGGAACACAAACATCCTCCAATCTATAAACAAACACTCTGCCTTTTCTCACAAATCATTTGATGCATTTTAATGGCTGAGTTTATGCAAGATCCCAGCTAAACACTGAATTGCATATTTAACACTCTGGAACTGGACTGTAAAAAAAAAACAAAAAAAAAAAAACCTTGATCGCTAGTTTGGGTTAAAAATGGAAGCCGTTAAGAGATGAAAGGACACTATGAGTCATGCTCAAACACAAAACCTCATCTCGAAATGGGTGAGACATGTTGGGTCTGAGTCTATGAACTCCACATAAAATATCAAAAAAGATAAAACTAAATATTTGAGGTCAGCGTAAATAGAGCAAACAGTTCCTTATAGAATACATCAAAAGGCCAAACTATGGCCTTGAATTCATAAGCAGCGATAAAACTATAACTCTGCAGCGTACAATTACTAACATCAGCTTAAACTAAAATCAAACCACAGACAAAAACACTGAAGTCATCTGACTTTGCATGTGGTATAAACAATAATTAATCTAAAGAGCCAATCAAAGCAGAGCAAGGGTTACTGTGGTTGCATCATCAGCACCTGGGAACTGTGTAAAGCACCTGAGTGCCAGTGTCCTTCTGCAGAGTAAACATTACCACTGTTACATGGTGATCTGGCTTACTTTGAAGCACAAATCCATGTTCACACTGAGGTGGAGGATTGGGTAGATCATGAATGTTCTATACATTAAAATAAATAAAAAAGTAAAATGATACTTGTCAATGCAAATCTCACACTGCTTGCAGTTACAGAGTGGTTGCTTACTTGGACATATTTGGTCTAAAAATATGAATCCGTCCCACCTTTAAAGGATCTTATTGAGCATTTTATAGGGTCATTACACATGAAATGGATATATCTGAAGCTTTTCATCCTACCCTACCTTTTCAATCAAAATACACTGACAAAGATCTAAACACACGGGACTTTTACAACGTGAACACACAACGCATGAAAAGCTAGTGCAAGACAAGAATGTGTGGTTAAAAAGTTTATACATTTTTAGTTTCCTAAAATAACAAATAATTTCGCTAAATAAGAACCTTGGCTAATTCCTCAGCTTGGATCATGTAGGGCCCTTTAAAGCAACTGGCCACCAATTATAAGTCAATTATATAAGATAAAATTCCTGTTTTCCTCAAAAAATGTCTTTGCGGCTGAAATAAAATGAATATCTTGGATGACTTTTGTGAGCAAACAATAATAAGTGAACTACGTCTTTAAACATCCAATAGTAAAATATCCATCTATGAACTACCACACTTCTAGACGTTGACTTGAATAGAAGTGTTTCTGTGAAAAACCAAAATAAGCCTAACATCCGATAACCATGAGAACTGCAAATCCTTGCTCTGTCCAAGGCTTCATTACTGCTGCATCATACTCTAGAGAAGTCGCATCAATTTAAGAGACGCTGATCCCATTAAAGCTCTGAGGCTGATCTCTCAATCTCAAACCCATTAGAACACACAGAGGATAAATAGCCAACTAAGAGAAACACAAAGGCTTCAAAACCAGCAAGCACTGATCAGATTCAGCGTGACCCTTTTTGAAATGCACTGTACATCAACACATGCTGCAGTGTGCTTTACTGCGATCAAAGCAAAAAATCTGAACTTCCACGTGGTGAAGATGGCCAGCAGGTGCGGCTGTACAGAGGGAGGGAGGAAGGGGAGATGACTGCATTATCAGCCGCCAGCAGGGGCAAGGTTTGCCTGGTTTCTATGGCAACAAAGGGGCTGGCCCTGCTGTGATGTTGTGCAGGAAGAAAAGGTGGAACAAAGATGCATTACATACATGCTGTTAATTATGAATGAGAGACATAAAACAACAGAAAGGGAGAAAGAGAGGTCAACATTATCTTCCTGCTGCAGCACTTTCAAACATATAAAATGAAACGCTCTTTACCCAAGGAGCCATAGAAACAAAACGCACACAGTGTGAGTGTCACTGCAGCACATCTGTTATCAGCTGACTCTGAAGGAGAGTGACCTGCGGTCTCTCTTCGTGCCGTTCCACATCAAAGCCACAACAGCAAAAGAATTGTTTTACTGCTCACGCACTCATTTTTGATGATGAATCCCTATGTAATGAGCAGACAACACTGCTGTGTGGTCAAGTCGAATCTAAAAATATGACACCAACAATAAAAGACAATCATTTCCGGGCCATCCCATTCATAAAAACTGCATCACATGAGATCAGTATCACTGAGAACTACAGCATGTTAACACACAAATATCAAGCACCTCATACAGTGTGACGACACAGCAAGACACCGTGAAATACTCTTAATAATAGCAATATGGACACTTAATTGTAAAGACCCCATGAAATGTAAAAAAAATATGCATTAACTAGAAGCCATCTAAATGTTAGAGTACCAATAAACATTGACTAGTTGTACTTTAAAGTGAGCATATCCTTATATTTTATATTTATTATAAATATTTAGACAAATATTGAAAACATACATACGCATTTTACGCATACATACGCAAATTATGCATTTAAAAACAAATTAAGTTTAGTTAAAAATGTCAATATAATAACTTTATTATTTTCGATGTCCCACCCAAACCTCAAATACGAATATAGTAAGGTAAATGCAGTACAGTAAAGAAAACCGAACTCCTCAGATGTTGTGGAGTCTTTAACAATCAATCTGTTAGAAACCAAAGCCCATACTTAAAATACGAGTCTCTCGTAATGTTTTGTAGGGTCACTTCACAGCTTCCAAAAAGAGCTGACCTATACATGTGCCTGTAAACTGCTGTAATGTTCATTCAATTATTAATTACAGTCCATTTAATACAGCAGGGGCATCCTTTAATTAAAGCCTCGGGAATCATATACGCCTGGTCAGCGTTTTCACGTCTGAGATCCAAAGTCCTCTGAGCTTTAATGCACTAGCAGTTTAGTAACCATGCAGGTTAGAGAGCAAAGCATGTTGCACGCTTCCAAACAGATCTCAGTCAGCAAAACATCCACTGCTGGGAGCCCCCTCCTTTTTCTGTAACTCCATCCCCTCCTCCACTTCCCTTCTCACCCTCCTTTCAGTCTTTCAGGAGTTTTCCCGCTCTGCCGGGCAGAAGGCCTTTGGAGGGAGAGAAAAGCAAAGGAAAGAAAGAGGACAGCAGGGTTCCAGCAGTGGAGAGGAATTCGAATAATTCCAGTTTGATTACTCAGAGATCCAAGGGAGGACCGGATCCTTTCGCTTCAGTTTATATTCGAAATGACGTAGAGTTTAGTCTTAAGAAGCAAACCAACGAGAAATAGACCCCAACACGGTCTCTGGTTACAATAAACAGACTGACTCCTGTGTGGAGTTAAAATATAAGACTCTTATGAAGGCAAAACAACGGTGCAGTTAGATCAAGAAAACAAAAGGCAATTTCACCCATTCAAAGGGTTTTAAATACAATGTCCTTTCTTACCAGATACACGTCTGGCAGAGCACATTTGAGCTCTTTTTGGCTCTGTTCAATGCAAGTGGGTTACTCTGTATCCTGGACCGGACGGATTTCCTGCAGTCGGGATTGGGAACTGCAGATGTACATTGTTGTCGGTTTCCCATGCAAACACGCGTGCTTTGTGCATTTGGCTGAGGGAGTGAACTCGTATCCCTTTATTTTTGTTGCATGTAATCATGAAATTCTAAAAAGCAGCAGCACCTAAACAGATATTGGGTGAAATTGAGAAAAGGCCTCCACCTATCTGACATTCACATGGACATAGTGTCATCATTCACTTACTGTAAAACACATTGGATGAATCCTATCTCTGGCGTTGTTTTAGACATATGTAGGCGTTTGCTTTGACTCTGAATCGTTTACTTATCAAGAGAAAACTGAATTATGACTCAAATTACAAAAGAAGATTATAGTTTGGGAGGTGTGGCGTGAACGTTTAGGACTGACAGACTCGGTCACCATTCACTTTTATCACATTTTTTAAAAACATATATAGAAAACGTAAGATGACAGCGTCTATCGTGCTCTTTAAAATATCAGTTGCATTCACAACCCAACGTTATTCGTAACGGTCGGTATGAGTATATGATGATAAAATGTATATTTTGGGTGCGCTATCTCTTTAACACTTACTTCAACGATTGGAGTTTTTAACGTTAGTCAGGATCTTACCTTCACAAAAAGCTCGATGACGGGTTCGTTATCCCCCTTTACACCGTTCTGAGGTACCGAGAGAGACATCCCCAACTTTTGGCTTTTGACTCGTTCGCAACAACAAACCTCAATTTCTTCACCTTGGCACAAAAAGTTTTCCTTTCACGCCTCCCTCTTTCTCGAACCGAGTTGCTCGAGCACAAATTTTACTCTGCGCCTTTTCCAAGCCCAACCGAAATGCAGAGTCCGTTAAAATAAAAATAAAATACCCTTTTCTTTCCACGAGGTCCCGCTGCCTAGAAACACATCACTGAAAAACCCAGCCGCGTCCGCTATGTCTCCTCTGCTGCGCTCTCAGGATGGCGACGGAAAGGGGAAAAGCGACTGGAGTATTTAAGGCGGTGATGTCATGCGCAGACTGATCAGAACGGGCGCGAGCAGAGGACCATCCCGCGTGCAGCAGAGAGCTAAAGCTTTCTGCTAGTTTGTATGGTAAAGTTATTTGACTTGCATTATAAGGACAATACGAGTCATGTTATACGGGTACTAAAAAACGTGTTACAGCACCAAATCAATCGTTTCTATATTCACGTTTCATCTAATATGTTATGATCGGTAGCATTTTGTTTGTTCTAAATTTTGAATTTAATGCAAGTTGATTTTTGCAATTAGATATTAGATTTCTATTCTATATTCTATTAGATTAATAGAAAGCAATGAGAACTGCTTTATTTTTAATAATTAAGTCTCAAATAATACTCTTTAAAATTAATTTGCTATTGAATATCAATTTACAATCTCAAACGGGGAACAATTAATTTGCTGAACAGTTGCAAGTGAATCTCAATTACTCAATGATAATTTCAATTGTTGCCACCTACTGGTGTAATGGTAACTTACAGAAAAGGAAACTAATGGACCAGTGAACACATGATTAGTCACTGGTTGGATGAATAGAAACATTAGGTAAAATTTAGTTATTGATAAATGTATCTAAGGGGAAATATATATTTATGGGTAAACTTGCTAAATGAAACCTAGTACTTGTTTTTGATTAAACTTGCTGTTTTCTAATTAAAACCCCAATCATATGGTGGGTAAAAAGGCAGGAATTTAAATAATTGTTCTATTAAGGTTATCAGCCAACAAAAAAAGTTAAACTAATCAAACATACATTGTGAGGGTAATTTGGGTAGCCATATTTGTACACTCATTTGGCCTCGTTTCCTTGTATAAGTATTCCTTTTAAGGTCTTTGTTATTTACCATGATCTTCCAGCACACTGCACAGGGAAACACAGCTCTCATCCCTTAGTTTGACCCCTAGGGATAGCTATAAAGACAGACCTCATGTTTATCTCTTAAACGCCTATGTATTCCCACAGCTGCCTGTGGCCAGTTAGGAAGCAGGTGGCACTATAAAATAACAACCAGGGCATAAATATTGTTGCCTTGGGCTGTTTTTGCAGATCAGTCCTTGTTAACTGCACTAAACAAAGAACTCACTGAGCTTTCATTTGTGGCTCCTGAAGATTTGTCACTAAGGGTTGCCAAGGTGACAACATAAGATAATATGTACAGCAGTTGATTCTCATGTCATCCCCAGACCTGCAACACCACAGGCTTTCCATAGAACCTTCTAGAACAAAACAGCATTGTACGTATCCCTAATGTAATTCTCTCTCGATGTGTTTCTCATTCAGCCACTTGTGTTGAAATATCAAATTGCAGATGTAAACTATGCATTTTTAAGAAAATGATTTGACTCTTTTTTTCTTCATTTTAATGCGACTTTATTCAAAGCCAGAAATTACTGCAGGGTTCAACAATTTCAAACACAACTTAGGTTACAAAAAAATATAAAGAAAAAAAAAAAAAAAAAAAAAAATCAAGGATGAAAACAGACTTCACTGATTTGTTCTCATGTGCACAGTAGAGCTTGAGCGCTGCCACAATGCTCAGGTAAACAGAGAGCAGCCTGCTGGATCAGCTTCTGGTTTATGGATCATGCACACAAGAGGACAAACACGCTGGGGTCTGCTGTCCACACAAACAAAACTCTCGTAAAAAGTCCTGCTTAGGTGAAGAGAGAATCCATAGGCTAACTTGTACATTATTAACTCAGAACCGCAAATAAGCTTTTCAATTTGTTTCATGACCATAAAAGCAACACAGGAATTAAGGGGGTGGGGGTTAGGGACTAAAAAAGGTTGATTTTTTCCGGATAAAGTTGTCGACAGTATTTCAGGGTGAAAAGGAGGGCAGAATCTGATGAAGAAATTTCAGCTGCTCAATCATTTCCACATCATAAAACTCCTCAGCAACAAACATGCCCAAAAAAATTCCAAACAAACAAAAGTCTTGGGTGAATTTTAACAATTTATACATTCTAAAGCTGAACCAACATCAAACATTTAAAATGCAAAGAGTGGAAGAGAAAGAGGGAAATGTGGGGTGTGGTGGATATTTCCTCAGGACTGAGATGGAGACATCTGGGCCTTCCTCATTGAGCGGAGAGCTTTCTCACGTAGTTGCTTCTCCAGATCATCCAAACTGTCTTCTACTTCACTCTCTGATTCCTTCAGGAAAGGTAGCATTAATTATGTCTGACTCAAGCATACTATTGTTTCACAATATAGACACCAAGTGAAATCTTCTCTTTAAGAGAAGTTCTTGTTGAAGTTGCAATCAAATGTTTCCAGTCCATACAGACCTCCATTCAAACTTTTAGGGTAAGCAAGTAAAAATGTGTAGTTTTATTCAGCAGGAATGAATTCAAATGGATTAAAAGTGACGGTAAAGACATTTCTAAGTGTTTGCTGAAGCAATTTTGCATCTATATCAAATAAATGCAGTTCTTTCAAACTTTCCACAAAGAACTGAGAAAGTGTCAGTTTCCACAAAACATTAAGCAGAACTGTCCAGTTTTTCAACAATGACTGGAAATATTTCTTGACCACCAATTTAGTACATTAGAATGATTTCAGAGTCATGTGACACTGAAGGCACTGAAAATGTAGCTTTGTCGCTAAAAGAATACATTACACTACAACATGTTTATCAAGTAAACAAACCTTGGTGAGTATAACAGACTAAAACACAAACCATAAAATATAATAGTAGTACTGAATTAAAAGAAATGCAGAGATACTTCTATATCACTAGATAAACAAGACTATTTTGTATTGATTGTTCTGTTCATGCAGCTTTAAAAGTGTAACTTCACCTTTTTCTGATCAGAATCTGGCTCTGCTTCCTGTCCGTGTCCTACTGGTGCCCCTGCACTCTTTTCTTCTCCACTCTTTTCCTTTTTCTGTTTCTTATGCTTCTTGTGTTTCTTCTCTTTCTTGTGTTTCTTTTCTTTCTTCTTCTTCTTCTTCTTACTGCCTTCTGCATCCGAGTTCTGGAGAACCAACCAAGAAAACATTTTGACTTGAAGCAAAAGCATACTACATAAAAAGCAGCAACATAAGCATCACATTGATTTTAATACCAATTTTAATATTTTAGACAGTAGATTTCCGAAATACTGGATCCATACAAAAAAAAAAAAAAGTCTAGGGCAGTTTACGGCAAGTGAGACAGAAGCTTGGGCTGGTGTGTACATACCTTGTTAGGTGATGGGCTCGGGGAGACGCTGCTGTTCTTTTTGGCAGGTGGAGGTGGAGAACGGCTAGCAGAGCGAGAAGGTGAGACAGAAGCTGGCCGCTTGTGGGCCGTTGGAGCAGGAGGTGGAGAAGCAGATGGTGAACGTGAAACCTGCCTCCTTACTGGCTGGGGGCTCTGAGAACCTCTACAAATTGACAGAAATACATTGTCATGTCTGTTTTACACAAACATAAGGGGAGCTATTGAAAAACATACCTCTGAGATTTGCGTGGCTCTGGTGTGCGGGACACCCTGCGAATGGGTCTGGTGCTGTGAGATGGGGACGCCTGACGTCTTTGTCTCTGTGGGGATGAACCAGAGGGACCATATCGAGCCGGAGGACTGGAAGACACTCGAGTGCTGTGGGCAGGGGGAGAGGAGCGAGTATCTCTGCCCCGTTGGGCTGCAGGAGGACTTCTACGGTGGCGGGGTGGGGGTGAAGCAGAAGAGGGCGGAGTACGTCTTTTTCCTGGACTGCTCCCACGACTCCGTTTCGGGGATCGAGAGGAGCGTCGTTTGGCCACAGGAGAGGGTGAACCTCTACGCTTGGTCAAAGGTGAAGGAGATCCTCTGCGTTTAACAGGTGAGGGAGATGCTCTTCTTTTGGACACAGGTGAAGGAGATCCTCTACGTTTAGCAATGGGTGAGGGAGATGCTCTGCGCTTCGCGACAGGTGAAGGAGACGCTCTGCGTTTGGACACAGGTGAAGGGGACCCTCTACGCTTAGACACCGGCGATGGAGATCCTCTGCGTTTTGAAACAGGGGATGGAGAACCTCTACGTTTGGAAAGAGGTGAAGGTGATCCCCTACGCTTGGACACAGGGGATGGAGACCTTCTGCGCTTGGGAGGAGACCCTGAGGAGCGTCTCTTTTGAGCTGGGGGAGGGGAGGGACTGTATCTGCGCTGAATTGGGGGAGTGAAGCGGCGGTGAGGTGGAGATGGAGATCTGAGACAGAAAGGACAGGAGAAAGGGAAGAAGAATGAGTCAGTCAAAGAGTCTTCACAAACCAAAACCACAGAAACTTAGTTGGACTATACCTGCGCCTTGGGGGAGGAGAGGGTGACCTGCGGCGGCGAACAGGAGAAGGTGAACGATGTCTGCGGCCAGCAGGTGATGGAGAACGCCTCTTTCTGAAAATAGAGAAAACAACACTGAACTAAGTGTTCCACAAAACAGTTAAGAGTAAACAACGCTATGGATTCTAGACAAATTTGATTTAATTTAGTTCAGTTTTAGCCTCAGATTTAAGTTCACAAATTCTCATTTACTCAGCTACATGTCAATCCAAAATCATAAATTTGCTTCATTATTAAAACAAAATGTTCAAGGAAACCTAAGCAAACCAATGAGGTTTGATCCCACATACGATGCAAGAATGTTTGTGAGGTTTGTGTGTGTCAAGCAAACCATGGATGGATTACTTTAATAATCTCTTTATAACTTGTCAAAAGTTTTGGGTAAATGGAATTTCAATTGAGGCACATTAATCTCTCAGGTTTGCTAAAAATATTTTTATTTGTGTTTTTTGTAAAATAAGTAACGCATTAGGGTAACAATCATTCAAAGGCCTGGTTCCCCAGAGTCACTTCAATTCAATCAGTCTATCATAATCATATATAATTTTGATTCACTAAAAAGAATGTTTAATTTCACAGCTGGTTCAAAAAACCACACTGCTTGCACTGTATGCTGTGTGTATAGCAAGAATTACAACTGCCTAAAATTATGCAGTTTCCTGCCATTACTTTCATTTGTCCTTATGTTCAGTCTGAAGTAAGGGACTACAGGAATCATTTGCAAATAAAATCTCATTAAGTGAAATTTTTACCTTGGGGATGCATCTCTGTGCCTTCTCCGTGGTGATGCAGGTGAATGGCTCCGCCGCCTTCTGATTTCTCCATTCCTGGCACCTGCCCCCCTATTTTGCCTCCTCTGACCTTCATCTTCAGAAGAAGAGGATGAACCAGAGTCTGTAAGCAAACAAACCAACAAGGTTATCAGTACTAAAACATCTATTAGTATAAATCTCCCACAACCAACATAATTAATTGCAAGCACAGGTGTGAGAGGAAGAGAGAGAGGAGTGAAGACAAACGAGTGATGGAGCATTAAAAAAAATGGTGGTAACCTGAAGAGGACTGCTGATTCTGTCTGCGATACTGACGTCGCTGCTGGACAGAATCTGCGGTTGACCCTTTGCCCACCTTCTCCTCCTCTGAAACGCAAAGCAGTGGAGTCCTTCAGTGCCCAAGAAACAGCCACGTGCCCACCATCACACACCCATGATGTGCAAAAACATACATCGACACACACTCAAACCCATATCATGCACCCTCCCCTCATCTTTATAATGAACAGAAGAGACTCATATCATGAGCTGCAGAATCTATGACATCAGTTCATGTTGTTTCAACAAGTCCTGCACGTGCAAACCTTTGTGACATACACACAAATTCATTTTTAAGAACCAAATCTCACCGGACTCTGATGCATCAGATCGCCTGGGTTTAGGAGAAGGAGAACGAGAGTTGTTTCTTGCACCAGGCCTGTGCTTCACAGCTGAAATTTTCATGCGCGTTATAGTCAGAATCATTTATTGGCTTAATATCCTACAAGCAACATAGCACTAAGGAACTATTTCTGATTTACACTAAATATTAACCTTAATCTTCAGTAAATTAAATTATATTTAAGGCATTTCAAATTGCAAATAACAAAACTTAGGATTTAACCTGAAGGGCTGGTGTCTAGTCCTGAGGGACTACGGCCTCGTCTTCTGGAAGGGCTGGGGGGGTCAGACCGACGGGGAAGTTTTCTGGGTGGTGTAGCTGACCCACGTTTCCCTGCTCTCTTATGGGGTGACCGAGAGGAGGAACTACCAGAGGAGGACCGGGAGCGAGAGCGCCGCCTAATGGACAAACAAGTTGAGCTAAACCCCAAATTTAACCTAACTTTTAAAAATTTAGAAGTGCAGACAGACTGTTTCTAGTAATAAAGTGGAGTAAAAAGACACGAGATAATGAAACAAAAAAAACCACTGACCTGCGAACAGGTGAACGGCTACGCCTATGCCTAGAGGGAGGTCTCCGTCGAGGAGGGCTCCTACGTCTTGGAGAGATTCGCCTCCTGGGACTAGCTCTGCGACGAGGAGAGAACGACCTGGAGGCAAAGATATTAGCTTAAACCCTAGTTCAATCACATTAGCAGGTAAATAAAGGATCTAGGATAAGAAAACACATGCAAGAGACTTACCTAGAGCGGGATCGAGGTCGTCTACGAGCACGAGGTGAACGAGAGCGAGAGCGGTGACTTGGGCGATCTCTACGTCCATCCTTCTCTCTGTCCCTGTCTCTGGGTTTAGGTCTGTCTTCTGACTTGGACGTTTTATCTGGAGATGACTCTTTCACAGCCTCAGAAACAGAGTCTGGCTTCACTTCGCCCACAAGATCACTGGAAGGTAGAAAGAGGAAAAAGTCAGTCTAAAAAATAATCCCTCAGAAAGGCAATTTTAGGCATTATTTTCAGTAAAACCACTCAAGATGGAACTTGCATGAATTATCAGATCCTTTTTTTTGTCAAAACTAGAAGGGCAATAGTGTTAGGATGTCATAGTGCAATATAGGCCAAGTTTCCATAGTTACCTAGTAGAGGAAGCCTCCTGAATGAGTGGCTCTGGTTTGGAGCTCTCCGATTGGTCCGGTTCTTGCTTTGGTTCTTCTTTATGATTGGGCGGAGTGGAAGAAGGTGAGGCAGCCGGGCTTGGTTTACGGCGAGGAGATCGAGGGGGACTGGACTTACGGTCACGCTTCACAGGCGAGCGGGACTTCCTCCTGAAAACAAAAGTGAATCAAGAAGAAAGAGAAAAGAAAAACAAAACAGTACAATATCAATTTACACTGACAAATTTGTCACCGTGAAAA
>JAUMHR010000072.1:8995109-9027139 GCA_032361145.1 Enteromius fasciolatus | reverse complement strand
TTTTTTTAATGTAATACTGCAGGGGTTTCTTTTACAGATGATTTATCTCGGGGTGTGTGTGTGTTTTTTTATTCATGTGCAAAATTATTGGATTGTCGTCAATTCTAAATGTACAAAAAGCAAGGCCCAACTTACATATTTTTCCGTTTTCAAAAATATTCATACCGAAATGAACAATTCAAAACCTACCTTTTAGGGCTTTTCGACTGAGCTCTTTCTTTGCTCTCCTTCTCTCTTTTATCATCATCTACTTTTTTCAGAGAGGCAAGTTTCTCCTGTTCGATCTGAACATCGAAGAATAAAACTGTTAAACACTGAAGTTTACAAACACAATCACAGTCCAACCAATAAAACGGTTATTAATTATGTGAGTTTGCAACTTCTCTACATCACCTGTCTCTGTTTGATCTCCTCTTTCTTCTGCTCCAGGAAGGCAGATGGGATACCAGCGATGTTCTCCTGGGCGCTAAGCAACAGCGGCCAGAGGTCCTTCATGAACTCCCGAGCATTCTTCCCATTCAGAAAGCCAGTCAAATTAATCTGCATCATCTTCCCATCAGGATTCTGCAACAAAAACAGCAGGGAGGAAAAAAGAGGGGGGGAAGCCAAGCAGTTAATACTGACAAAGAACCAGAACGCTGAGCTCAAAGTCTATCTACACCTTCCCTTCCCGAAAAAAATGCCTCAAAAATGTCTCTAAAACCAACATCCACAGCTGAAAGTTATTTTTACTAATAAACCAATTATATATAAGCAACAAAAACACTGTTAATATGAATAAACTGCCTTTGAGCATGCATTACATGTTTACAAGTTATCATCTGAACCGAGATGTACCCTCCCAGTTCACATCCCTTTCGTCACAGGAGCAATAAGACCCTCCCCCACCACTAGGGCTGTCTCTTCCTGTGCAGTATCAAACTCCTGAGAGATAGAAACATTACAGTCCACAAACAGAGTGCATCAAAACCCCACAAAGCAAGCACAGTCCAGGTGTCTTCAGTGTGAGTGGCGCAGGCTCTGTGGGCTGGGGGGGCGGAGAAAGGCGCTCCATTGGCTGGCCTCCGCCTCACTACTGCATCACACTCAATCACCTTGAGTTTAATGCTATATCATTTATCTAAATTGCAAGAGACGAACAAGCAATAATGAGTACACAAGGCATGGAAAACGCTTTTTAAAAAATTAACCTATGAGATCCATGTGCTAAGACAGGGGTGCTGCATCATGCTCCTGAAGATGTTCGTCACACCACAGTTTAGTCATAATAGGGTTAGACCTAAATTTTGCAATAAAGCAGATCTCCAAGAGCAGGACTGAGCACCCAGTGCACTAAACTGATGAAAAACGACTGCTGCTTGATCAATACAGGTAAACGTCCAATGACAGAATCTGTGAAATAACTTTTAAATGCTAACAACCCAAAATTTCAATATTTTTATTCACATGGATGCATTTAGACTGTGTGATTGTAAAAGCATTTTTAATCTACACCTTTACTACAAATTACTAAGGAATTATTAAAATTGGACTACGTCAATGTCTATTTGATGTCTTTCAAGTTTGTTTTTATAGCAATTTTCGCAAATTTTAGATTTTAATAAACACTAGAACAGTGGTTCTCAACAATTTTGACTTTGTTCAAAGGCCTGCCCATATTGTCTGAGATATTGTAATTACTGAACTTCTGATTGTTTAAATATTCAATTAATTAAACATGATTCATTTTGTGACTCTGTAAGCCACAAAATTCTAAATGTTTTTTTTTTTAATTATTATTATTCACTGAGGAAACGGAGATTATTCCACAAATGCTGTCAAACGTATCTTGTATGGATCCTGAAGCATTCCTTTAAAATACTGTATGGCTGTACCATTACAAAAAACTGAAAGCACCTCTTTAGATCTGAGAATAAGGAACATCCTTTATGTGTTTAACAGGAGCAAATACCTCTCTGGAATCCAATCGAAAGCTTTCTGAAAATCAAACCTTAGAAACTAACACATTGACTAATAAACAGAGCTTAGCTAAACAAATGAAAACGCTTTTTTTGTTTGTTTGTTACTGCGCAAATGCACAAACATACAAGAAACCAATGTATTGTTTAAAAACTGATAGTAGTGCTACTCACTGAGAATAACACGTATTGACTAACAAATATTTATATAAAATAGGCATCTTACACCAATGTTGCACTGTGCTATTATCTCACATGCTATGTTATGTTTTTTTATTATTATTTAATGGTTGTATTTAAAAAAAAGAAAAAAATGGTAATCAGGCCTTTGTGTTTAAGATGTACTGCTAAACTGTGACTCTGAAACAGAAAGGCATAAAGCTGAAATGACTATCACTGGCACAATGTCAAGCCCTGCTAATAACTCACCTCAAAAAATAAAGCTCATCATCAAGGGAGACTTGGATTCAGAGAGACTTTGGGCTCAGGTGAGATCTAATTAGGAGTTGGTGCTATACTTCAGATGCAAGGAATAAGATCCATATTGGTTCAGGCCTTTTAAATCATAAATCACATCAACATTAGAACATTGCTGTTCAGAAGGAACGGTGTCACAAATCATATCTTCAGAGAGAGAGAATATCATTTTTACCCGCTTTTCTGTCTTTTTAAAACCAGACAGACACTTAAAGTCTGTGATGTTTTCTGCTGTTACATCTACGCATGGCAAATGTTTCAAATAACTGTCAGCAGTTATTCACTGAACTTCAAACCTTCTCTCATCCTCCCAAAAAACAAAAAACATCTAATATATAACTGCAGCTTGTGTGAAACGACAACGGGAAGAGCAGAGCGGCCGTCTACCTTTTCCTCCAGCTGGTTGAAGACAAATTCAATGACGACGTCATCCTCAAACCCAAGGATCTCCGTCACACGTTGGGTTATCCAGGGCTTCACGACTTCCAGGTTGACCTTGGTCATATCCACCTAAAAACGAATCAGAACCTTGAAACAAAACAGGATTTTCCGGTGCCACATGCTCCTTCAAAATCTATTAGCACTAATTCTGAGTCAAGTTAAAGACTAAAAATTATTTTTATTTTAATTTATTTTTTAACAAAACAATTGTAAATCTTGCGTAACAAAGTTCTTCACTGTCAATTCTGAGCAGTTTAATGCATCAGTTCGAAATAAAAGCATTGACCTATTTAAAAAAAATAAACTATTCTTGTATGGTTAAACTTTCAATTGATTGTAAACCTAGGCAACCACAATACTCAACACGTTTTTGGTAACAGGATGTTATGAACACATTTGCAAAAAAAGAAAATAAACATGTATTTTCTACCTTTTTCTCCAGACATTCTGCAAACTTCAGTTGCTTCAACAGCTTCTTGTGTTTGTTGCTAAAGCGGTTATCCTGCTCCGCACTGGTGCCCTGAAATAACAAGAATCCATTATTAAATTAACATACGATATAGAATATTCATATGTTCTGTTTCTAAGTTGAATATACCATTTTCAGTGTGTATGTGTGAAAATAAACAGGATTAATTCACCATTTAAGTAGGAAACGCGCACGCACGCGATTACGCAGCTCGCTACGTTTAAGAACATGGAATTGGTCGGTCTGGGTTTCGGTTTCTGCGTGTATTTTCATTTATCTACACTAACCATAGCACAGCTGACTGTATCATGTTACAGTGGATATTATCTGTAAGAATAAGGGCGACAATATGAAATTGACCGCGCTGGGTTCCTTAAATCTGTTGTTCCTGTTTAATCTGTGGAGTATTTTCTGGTCCTCACACGCAGCCGCCATTACAGCCACACTCCAAATGAACACACCAAATACAGCCTTAAAACAACAAACTAATCACCTCGCTCACAAAAAATACATGTAAAACAACATATTCGACCATTATAGTACGAGAGATGTAAAGAAACATAAGACTTACGCGGAAAAACCCCGCGTCCATTTCTATCGTGTGTCAATATGGCACGATGTCCCACAGTCCACTGCGCCGGGACAGCTTTTACATCACTTCCGGTGCCTGTTCAAATCTATTATAATACTACCGTGATCGGTTTTTGTTTTTATTTTTAATTTAGCGTCACACTATTTGATAACGTATTGAATTTATAGTGAAAATTAAATATTAAGCACGCTTTTTATTTCGTGTTATTTTTGTTACAGTTTATATGTGCCTACTGCAGAGGTCACAATGAACAAAGACATACATAAACTGTTTGCTGTATTAAAGCCTTTTATTTGACATACACTGCAATTTTCCACCAGTTCTTAATACGATTAGTTAACAACCTTTGAGATTAAATAATCACTCAAAATTAAGGCAGTTACAACTTTTAACACGAAAATCACACTTGCTTTTAGAAGAAAGGTGAGTCATTACACTGTCTCAAAACTTCATTTTAATTTGTCTGAACTAGTCTATACAAAAGGCAGACTGTATAAGACTGTCAGGCGGGTCGAAGTAAAAGAGCACCCCCTTCACTATAGCAAGGCCGCTTTGGGTGTTTTATCCAGTAGTACTGCTCTTCTGAGTTAACAAAAAAACTCTTAACCATGTGTAATAATACATCAGCAATATTGAGTGATTAGGTACTTAATTCACACCACCACACAATGCACTGTGAACCCAGAGCTCTTTGATAACGGACCCTAAATTTAAAAAAAAGTCAATACAGACTATAGTGTTTTTAACAGAACCCAAAATTCAGGCAACTGTGCTGATAGCAGCTGGAACAAAGGCAGTCTTTTGATTCACACTAAAGGTAGTAGTGGTATAAGTATTTCTGCCCATGACTGTGTTCAAACCAAGACCCTTCTTCTTGTACACAATACATGGAGAGGTCTAGAGTGAGGTGTCTTGTGTACTGTATTTATAAAATGGAGCATCTATGGGTCAAAATTTAACCCCTTTCAAACAGAAAGTTATGATTGATTTTGATTATGAAAGCAGAATCTTAATTATAACATCAGATCATTGAAATTTGGGCCAGCCAGAATTCAGTGCTGACCATGTTATTTTAATATAGTGTATGATGTCTCTAAAATAATGAAATTGGACAGTTTTCATCTCTAATGTGTGCAATGATGTTGTTATTTATTATAATATTATTATTATTATTACACTGTATTCATCAGAATTTAGTTGTTTCCTTGTTTTTCCCCATCCCATGACAACTTCAAAACTATGTGAGAACAGATCGCAGAGAGGAAAGACAGAGCCTCCTGAGTGATGAGAGATTGTGAGCTTTCTCTGTTGGTTAACATGTTTTCTTGACAAGCATACATATTTAGAGAACTGTCAGCAGTGTTCTAACTGACAGAAAGTCCTGATCTAAAGAAACAGCTACCAAATGTGAGATAGATGAGTTTGGAAATGTACTGGAAAGGTGCTGGTGATCTGTGTTTCAGTCCCTGAGAAGACCTGCTAGCTGACAGGTAGTCCTGCATTGGTTCTCTTTTCACGGATGGAGGCCAGCATGTCTGTGACCATCTCTGACAGGCCGTAGGCAGGCTTCCAGCCCCAGTCCTGACGTGCGTTAGAGTCATCAAACCGCACTGGCCAGCTGTCCGCTATAGAGTGAACATTACATTTCATAAAAATACAGGATTACATTTTTGAATCACTGCAAACATGTTAAAGATTTGTTCTATTATAATACAATATGTTTTTCTTACAGACAAGAGACAGTGGCCTACATAGATATCATTTCTACAATTACAAAAGACGATTAATATTAAAGGAATAATTCTCCCCCCAAATTTTATATTGATAAAAATGTACTCATTCAAGATGTAGATGAGTTTGTTTGTTTGTTTGATTTGGAGAAATGTAGCATTACATCACCTGCTTGGCTATGGTTCCACCACAGTGAATGGGTGCCGTCAGAATGAGTTCAAACTGTTCAAAGCATCAAAGTAATTTTAAAGTATTCCATGCAACTCCAGTACATCAATTATTGTCTTGTAAAGCAAAAAGCTGCATGTTTGTCAGAAACAACCCACAATACTGCTTTCTCCAGGGCAAATGTAATCTTGTTGGAATCAGAAGAGAAATATGCACAGATCAACACAGTTTACAAACAAAAACAGTTCTAAACAAATGTATTACTGAATTTTGATGTGAGAGGACAGCAGGTGACAGACACTCATATTTTGGTCAGAAGCAATGGTTAATAACTTATGATGGATACGTTTTTTTGAAACACATAGTTTTCCGCTTCGCAATACTTTAACTGATGGACTGGAATGGTGTGGATTATTGTGGTGTATTTACCAGTTGTTTATACTTTCATTCTGACGGCACCTATTTACTAAAGAGGATCCAAAAATGAAGTACTTGTTATTAGATTAAATTACATTTTATACAAGATTATTTAAATCAATTTGATAAATGGGATAGGCCAGAAGTAATCTAAAAATAGTCTTATTACATTACCTAAAATGTGTAATGTAATAGATTACGCACTAACTACTATTTTTGTCATGTTATTTGAAATCAGGAACGGATTACAATTTGTAAGTAATCTACTCAACTCTGATGCAAAATCTCTCCAAATATGTTCCACTAAACAAACAAACTCATCTACATACATTCATTTAAATTCATAGCCTGGGGGGGGTACATTTTCACGTAATTTGAATTTTTGGGGGAAATATTCTTTTACCTGGTGAAAAAAATTATTAGACTGTTTTAAAAGGTCATTTTCTCACTCAATTAGGGTTAGGTTGTTCTTGCTGTTCTTACCGATAGTCTGCCGGATAGTGTCAGGATTGTACGTGACCCTCAGATGGGGCAGGTGTTTGCGAATCTCTTCAGCAACCTCTTCAGGTGTAAAGCTCATGGCTGCAATGTTGTAAGTACGCAGGGAAAGCTGGCTTTCAGGGGCCTGCATGAACTCAATAGTGGCCCTGTGGCAGTCAGATATGTGCATCATGGGAAGCCGAGTGTTGGAGCGCAAGTAACATTCATGGTGGCCGGTGCTGAGGGCATCATGAAATATCTGGACAGCGTAATCTGAGAAAAAGAGCACATGTACAATTAGATAGGTCAGATAATGTTTACTACAAGTAAATGACAAAGCTATGAATGAGTGGGTGAATGCAGGTGTCTTTATGCATGACTAAAGATTCCTCAGTTAGCGAGGAAATGCAGAGTGACTGGTTACCAGTAGTGCCTCCTCCTGGCTTGGTGTGAGCAGAAACGACTCCTGGATATCGCAAGCACCGGAAATCCAGGCCATACTTATGGTGGAGATACTGATTCAATCAGAAAACAATTATGATGTTGGCATTTTGTAATGACATTTCATGAAAGTGATAAATAGTTCACATTAAGCTTATGAAGACTTTTTAGACAAATTATTATTTTCAATGATTGTTAATACACATATAAATTTATAAATACAAAGAGTTTTATATATATATATATATATATACTGTATATATATATAGATTTAGACATTAATTTATGTGCAAAAAAAAACTGAATAAAAATGTATGTTGTTATCATGTTTTTATTGTGTTTTATTGTGTTAGTTAGCTGTTATTATTATTTATTTATAGTTATTTATTTTTTGACCTAGGCAGTTGGATTAAGATTAATTAAAATGCACAATAATTTGTTTAAAATAATTGTTAAAATCTATTTTTGCAAATTAACTCTTCATATACTATATATATAGATGTGGGTGTTTATGTAATATATATATAAACATTTATATATCAGGTTTTTGAAATAAATTTTATATGATCAACAATAAACTGAAATATTATTACAATATTAAATCATCTCTCTATTATAATACATTATAAAATTCATTAGATACTTTTGTGATACCTCTGTGGAAACATAATTATTCATAATTGAGTCATAATTATTTACAAATATATTTTAAAAAACTTAAAAAAGCAATAAGGCTTTTAAATAAATGCTGTTCACTGTTCTTTCTATTCGTCAAACTTTTCACCATTTTCACAAAAATGTAAAGCAGCAAAAACAAACTTTTGACTTGTATGCATTTGTTTTAAGCATATGACTAATATGTATTAATAATTTCCCCAGACTAACTAGAACATAAAAAACAAATCTTTACTTCCCCCATCAGCTCTGCATGGACTTTGGAAACTCCATAAATGGTGCGAGGTCTCTGGATACATAGGTCAGGTGCTGGGTCACGGGGAGATGAAGGGCCGAATGCTCCGATGGTACTGGGTACAAACAGTCGCAAGCAGTTCTCCAGAGCCAGATCTAACACATTATGCAGACCTGAAGAAAGAGGAGTGGGGAGGGGGGAGAGAAGAGAAGATCGGGACAGGGGCAACAGGAGAAGGACAGAATGTGGGACGTCAGGGATAGAGGAAACCTTATGTTGTAAATTATAGCCATCAACACGTAAAACATGTGTGACTGAGTTTTCCCACCTGTAATATTGATGGTGCGGGCGAGAGCAACGTTTGCTTCCCCAATAGCACTGAGTAATGCACTGTAATGCACCAGCCAGGTGATTCTGTTATTCACAACTAGCTCCCTCAGATTTTTATAGTCCAGCACATCAGCGTATACAAACGGACCTGTAAGGATGACCCCATCAGACACTGGAGGTTAAATAAGAGCTTTGCTCATATAGGCTTCTTCAGAATATGAGTGATTTAAAATAAGGTTTAATTAATTAAGAACTAACAAATTGTACAATCTTTACACTGTGAATGTAAGTTAATACAAGTTAAGTAATTTTATGCAATTTTAGAAATAAGAAAGCTACAAAAACTGTCACAGGGGCAGTACCTTTTTTAAAAGGGACATGTTTGTACCTAAAGGATTAATTTTGGTACCTTAAAGGTACATATTAGTACTTGAAGTGTGCATATTTGAACCTAATAGGTACAGAAGTATACCTTATGAAAAGCTACCGCCCCGTAACAGCTACATTATGAGAGTCATTATGATTTTTTTAGCCTCTTATGCTCACCAAGGCTAAAGCTGAATTTTCCTCCAGAAACTTTTTGATCAATTAATAAAAAATTATACATTTATTTAAAAAAAAAAAAAAAAAAAAAAAAATATATATATATATATATATATAAAATATGGTAATGTAGTAATTATTGAATTGAATTAAAGTTTATAATTTTTTCATTATTGTTTTTTCGAGTTTTCGAGTGCAATTTCATTAACCAATGTTAACTTACTGTTACTGAAATTTAAATATGTGAGCCATGTTATTTAAAAAGAAAACTTTAATAGCTAGTTTATGGCACCACACTTTCCATGTGGATCTATATATGTTGCAACTGATGCAACCACCATCCCATATCAGAGCTGTACATCTGTCTCAGTGTCAGCATACCCATGTTATAAACTTCAGCGGGAGGCCTCCTAATGTCTGACAGGATGACGTTTTCCTTTCCATACTGCTTCCTGATGTAAAAGGAATTAAATATGATTACAAATCAAAATAAACAACTGAAAGGGTTAAATGATATTTGATTTTTACAGTATTATAAGAATCTACCTCGGAAATTTAAAGGTTATATGCAGAGGCAGATATCCAGTCTATGCAAAGGTGTAAAAACTGTGTGTTCTGTTCTGGAGTCTGATTTCAAATTTCTTTCATGCAGCATATCTTTCAGCTGTTCACTAACCTCAGCATTTCAGCTAGTCCAACTCCAAGCTGTCCCAGGCCACCTTTAATAGAAGAACAACACTTTCAGCAATGAAAGAAGCTTAAACACACCACACCAGCAAACATTTTACAACCAGAACCTTCACCACTCACAATGCCTCAACCCAGCATCAAGGAAATCTAAATGTTACTGCATTATAAACGCATAAACTGTAGGTCAGGGGTACAGTAAATACACAAAAAAGCGATCATAATAATCATAAATAATGTGTGATCAACTCCAGTAGAGTTTATATTTCAGTGACTGTTAGACTGCTGCATGTGGGATGGTAAAAGAGTGCCCGTGCAACTGAAGTTTGTCACAAAATGGCAGTAACAGATACAAAAACAGGCCTAAGTAAATTTTAAATAAGCTTTTGTTATTGTCCAGACATTTTTCAGCTCCACTTCGAATGACAGTCCATTTACTCACTCTGTTGCACAAGCATAAAACAGCCTCGCGCTCTATTGTGCGCACGCGGAGCGCTTTTAACACTGTTTATTCCCGACCTATTGTCCTGGCTATCAATAGGATTGTCTTTTACGAGGCTCGGAAAAACAAACATAGAAGACATGATGCATCTAATGCTATTCCCACCAAAACATGACAGGTTGTCACACGTTAAGCAGCTGGGAAACAGATGGCACCTGTGATGAGGACTCGAGGACTGTCCGGAGGAGGCTCGGAGGACTCGTTGATCTGACGCGGGGATAAACTCATGCTGCGAACCGACCAACCTTTACACAACGAACGGACACACAACCGGACACCTGAAAGCATCTGTCAGATAAAAAAACATATCAGTTAACTGAACGAAGGTTTCTGAAAGAACATCCGATATATATAGCCTATATATCTTTAGTTTGCGCTAAACTGACGACCAAGCTGTTTTTTACCCTTTAAAGAGAGCACGAACATTACGTAAACCGGTAACGTTAGTTAAAGAAAAAGCACGTTATCTCACCTTGAGCGTAGGTTATCAAAACTTGAAATCCGTGAAGATGTGAAACACCTGTCTTGCAGCAAAATCACAACATTGCTGTTGTGTATCCGTAGGTGGAAAATTAAGTAAGTAAATAGTGCTGATAAGAGGGATTTTCATGGTATTTAACTGTTAGAATTAAGAGATTACTGTCCGATTGGTCGCCAGAGGAGCGCATCGAATGACCATTGGATAAACAACCTGTCGGAGCAGAGAATGCTGGGAAATGTAGTTTTATCTGTATACAGTCGCGTGATGGTGATTGTGGTGTCTATTAGCGCTACAAGAGGGCAAACTTGCTGACGGACTGCCCACTCCGGATTTATATTGTGTGGGTGAGTTTAGCTGAGCTGGGGCTTTGCCCTGACGACTTCATTGGCCAGTCAAATGTTATTGTTTGTGTGTGCGCGTGCGCGCTCCCAGATTACCGTAACCAAGTTTTATAGTGAAATATTTTGTATTTTAATATAGTGTCAAACATGTAAAATAATAGGATAGGATAGGGTAGAATTTCTGAATAGGAAAATTATGGTTGTAAAATAAATATAAATTCTAATATTAATTATTACAATTAAATATAACCACTTCTTAGACACTTTTTACTTGTACAATTTACTACTGTATAAATGGTAACAGATTAAAAAAAAAAAGAAATTCACTACTTGTTTTGAATGGCTGTTTCTGTATAATTGGTAACATAATTTTGTTGTGCCCCAGTTCATTTTTGACTCTGCACAGACGCATCAAGTAAGCAAGGATTATGTACAGTTGTACATCAAAGGGGTTTATTTCCTGAGTCTATTGTACATGAAGTAGTTTAAAGGCTACCTAACAAATAAATAAATATATGGATATGAAATATTGATTTGAGTTTAAATTATTTGTTTTCTATCATGACAAGATGGTTCACGCATAAAATGAAAATTTTGTAATGACAGAATTCTGTTATCTTACTTCCTGTAACACTAAATCTGGCAATTAACCAACCAGAATCAAGTATTTCAGAGAGCTGTGCAATAATTAATGATTAACAAACTGCAAATGCTGTTTGTAACTTCTCAATCATGCTGAAACCAGCTTCTGGTAGGTCCTAAAACTTCTCACAATCACTCCATTTAACATTCAGCTGTATGCAACAGTGTGAAACATGTTTACAGTAAAACATCACGGCTGACGCTGTCTCGTATAGCAACAGTAAGTTCAAACAACAAACTACTCAAAGACAATACAACAAACCCACATTTTCCCCCTATTTGGTAATGTTTTTTGCTGTTTAGGATTTTGATTGAAGGTCAGGCAGAAAGCCATAATGCCAGTTTGTCAGATTATTACTCAGTGATGGCTATCATAAATGACATTACATCTAAAAACCTTTTAAATGCCGGTATATCTGATTGGGAGCGATACTAAGTTCTTACACAGTAGTAACAGGCTTTACAACAATATCCTTGTGACCATGAGGTCACAAGATAGTCAGCTCATCCATGAGGTTCTCAAACGGGGTCAAGGAGTCACAGTGTGTACTAATCGTGTTATTGGTCTGGTTGGGTCCAGCTCGCTCACGGTGCTCTTTCACAATGCTCCACACCTCTTCTCGAGTTTCCTCCATGTTCTGAGCATACTCAGTCCATCTGAGGAACATCCCTACCCAAACATGCAAGGATAATGAGGACATTAAGTATGGAAGCATATATTTTTTCCTTTTGCTCTAAATCAGTGGTACTTACTTTGCATACCAATAATACCAAGATATATCAATAATGTATTATCTTACATTTCTAAGTTGCACTCATTTTATCACATTGCAAGAGTAACTCACCTATCCATAGCTGTAAGGACTGAGGATGCACTGAGGGCCAGATGGCCAAATCAGTGGGTTCATACAGTGGGTTGAGGTACTGCTTTTCAATATCAGGCTTTAGCAGGGACTGAAACAAACAGTGTGTGTTCTCCTTCACTCCTGCAGCACATCTAGCTCAGGCAAAAATAAATAAATATATAATTTATATACTTTTTAAAATATACCCTCTATGTGAAATCCAGGCTTTAAATCTAATTTTAAGTTTGACTTCAAACAATAATTTCACCATGATTTCAGTCTTTAAGCCTTACTACTGTTGTAATGTATTTTTGATCAAATAAATGCAGCTTTGGTATGCATTTGATACTTTCTAAAAAAAAAAAATTAAAATCATTTTGAACTATAAAATTAAAGTGTATAATGAGTGTCATATATGGGTAATTTGTGCCCACCTCTCCTGCTCGCTGTTACACAGGAAGGTTCCATAGTTAGAAGCATAAACCTCTTGTGCCAGTCGGAGCAGCAGGGCCTCACTAAACTCCAGCGCCAGAGGAAACTGCCGCCACACCTGCCACACACAGTCAAGCAGCAGCAGGAAGGATGGGCACTCCTGCTTTAGACGGGCATGAGAGTACGCCGAATGAGCACAACGCTGCTGGAATGGGTGTCCAGCCTGAGAAACAAGCATGCAACTCATTAACTATCTCACAGACAGATCTGAGGCTGGTATTAGGTATAGTAGTTTAGCAACCCAGTTCTTTTTAGTTGTGACACATTCATAAGATTTAACAAAATTCACCACACACACACAAACCTAATTGGACATTATGTCACACGAACACACATTCACCTGTATCCATTCCCTCTCCAGGAGGCAGAGGAAGCCAGTGATGGTTCTAGAGGCAGGGTCTAAGATAAGCTGAGCCAATGAGCTCACCAGCAGCGTGTTGTCTGTCCCTTCTGAGCCATGCACAAGCACAGAGTGACCATCCCTGCAAAAAAACAGACCACAGACTTCTTAAGTAAGAAGTCTATAAATAAGAAGCATCTTCAAAAACAGAGCGCACGCCAGAAAAATACATCCCCGAGCAATGTGTAAGCACAGGCATCTTAGAACTTATATTTGTAAAATTAAGGCAAGGTAATTAAGAAACTGACATAAAAGCATAAAAACATACATTACATATTGATCTGTTAGTCACAAAAAGCAATGAACAAAATAATAGAACATAGAATGCATATAACAAACCATAATTAAAGTGCAATACAGATTTGCCATTAATGTTTCATTAGAAATGATTTCATATTTAAGCCTTATTCTGATTAACTACAGAAAGCCAACTCTAATTTAATAAAACTAAAATTTTATGTATAAACCACAGATGGTGGCCAGAATTTAATGGTGCACCTTTAAAAGACCAAAGTAAAAGATCTTCCCACCTCTCCACACACTCTACCACCAGGCCTGCAGTGGACAGCGCACTGTGAACGTGAGAAAGCCATTTGGAGTTCTCCAGTTTACTGAGCCAGCGGTCCATGCTGTGTGATGGGTCACTGCACGCTTCCACCAGCTTAATAAGACTCTCCTGCACAACTTTACCTCTGTGAATGACACAATGGCATGCAAATCATAGCCTTTCAAAGGCAGATGGGTCACATATTTTCAGATTATGATTAAAATGAGTTCCCTCTCACCTTTCATGGTGTCTATGGATTCTTTTGCAGTGGCTATAACAGGATTTAGACTCAAAACCTCCTCCTGTCATTCGGGCCTGCTGGGCTTGCTGGGCCGAACGCAGATCAATGATGTAACCCAACTCTGTCCCATCAATCACAGCCTGGAGAAGGACCTCATCCTCCTTACATCTCTTCTTATTGGCTCCTGTCAAAGGCTGGCTGCTTCGCATGATCACCTATGGATACAAATAACTTGTGCTTTGATGTGTATTATGTATTTTTTTCTTTTAATGAGAAATGTAGTTCTTGTACCTATGTATGGTAACATACACGTATATATTTGAGATTTGAAAACATCCTACACTCACCATTCCATTCCTATGGTGACAATAGGAGAGCACAGGAAATCTGCCGCCCTGTCTGAACCTGGCTGAGCGGATCAGCTTGTCATCATCCACTTCACGAGGCACAATGACCGCAGATGGATACGATGGGCATACAGAGTAATCTGAGTTTACTTTACTGACTCTCCACCTGTCCCACTGCTCACACACACGCGTAATAACATTTACAAATATGAACATGTATACACTTATACATAAGTTATAAATATACATGACTATTAATTAATAAAATGAGAAAAACTAGTAAAGAAAACTAAATTAAACCTAAACAGTAATCTTTAACTATTCAAAATACCACAAAGCGCATAAGAAACTATTAATAATGTATAGAAATTAGTGCTGTCAAAGGATTAATCATGATTAATCACATCAAAATAAAAGTTTTTCTTTATATAATTATAATTTATATAAATATATTCATTAAGTATATATAAATACAAACACATGCATGTATATATCTAATGAAAATATGTTATATTTATATATTTAGATGTAATATCAAATATAAGAAAATAAATATATAAATCCATTTACATGTAAATATTTCAAAATATATACTGTACGTGTGTGTTATAATATAAACATAATAAATAAACACAGCATTAACACATATATTACGTAAATAAAGACTTTTATTTTGGATGTGATTAATCATGATTAATCATTTGACAGCACTAATAGAAATATAAAATAATAACTTTCTATAAGATAGACACTATAAAACGATAGAACAAAATTACAAAAACACTACAATTATGATACAAATATTATGTTGTGCCATAGACAGGACCTCACTGGCTAGAGATAAACAAAACAACCAAAAAAAGACAGGTTTTGAAACAGCTGCTTGATGACAATGGGTGATAATTATGCTACGTTATGGTAAGAGACAAAAAAAAAGCAAAGAAAGTAGACAAAAAAAGCTGCATATGTGTGAAAAACTAGTAACAGAGAAAGAATAGAGATCAGAGAGCTTTATTTGCAGTGCATTTAAGTGTTGCACATATCTCACAACTGCTTTTAGTTTCCTGTGGCAAACAAAGTGCTTCCTGTTTGTCTTTCTTTCAGGAAATGAAACAATAGGTTATATTAGGTAACATTTGACCTTGAAGACATATTTTTTCAGCATCGTTTGCTTGTCTTTGGCCTTGTGTGTGGTTTTTAAAGCAAGATAAACAGAAAATGACAGTAACTGAAGGAAAGGGAAGTGAAAGTGAAAGAAAGAAAATATTGTTCAAAAGTGTGTTGCTCACCAGCCTTTCTGTTTGTTTGTAATATTGCTCTGTCGAGGATAGGCCCCATGGGCCGTGCAGACTAAGGTGTGACGGTCTGTAGAAGAAGGGATACATCTCCGTCACAGTTTCCAGAGACGAAAGAGCCTACAGAGACATGAGACAATATCAGTGTACTCTTAGAGTAAAAATTGGCTTTAGAATACATGCTTAAAATCATCTTCAATGACATTCTGTAATTACATTGTAATAATTTTCCACGGATTTTACAGACCCCAAACTTTTTGAAAAGTTTCCTTTAATGTAAGCCATATTAAATACTACTAATCCTTGTAACAAGTACGGCTAGTGATAACTATATTTAGTACCTCTATAGAACTGGCTATGTTCAGACATTCCTCCATTCCAGGAATTTCCAACTGAAGAACCAGCAGGTCCTTACATTTAATGGTTATAGTACCAGAGGATCCCACAGTCCTGCATCAGACACATACAAACACCCCCACACACGTTTAAGTACATTCCTTCATGTTTTCTCACACACTGGAATTCTATACAATCGTCTCCATTGGGGTCTCAGACGAGACGGAAGCAGGAAGCAAAAACAAGCCATGAGTGTAAAGTTAGCAGAGAGACAATGAGATAAATTGCAGAGATACGGCCGAGCTCTAAATTTTATTTTAATAGAACACAAGTTTCTCTTTTTGTCTCTCCATAATTGGATGTTAGATTACAAACACATACATACACCATGTCATACCATTGTTGATGACTTTGCATGTTTAAAAAGCGCAGACAGATAAGATATGTTGCGTAAATGCACATTGCAAAGCACGACTATCTTGCAAAATACTTTTTTCTCTCTGCCATAAGCTAAGATGTTGCCAGCACAGCTCATTTTGAAAGATGCCTTCTTATTCTGACACAACATGTTGCCTGCCACCATTTCTCTCCTCATTTTTATCATTACTGTATAAATTAGCAGACTCCAGATCAGAATAAAATGACAGCTTCAATGAGCAACAAAAATCAAACATCTGGCCTGCTGTAGAAGTGTACCTGGGGTATCCAAAAAGATTCTCGACACTGACATGCAGGAAAAGTGATTTCAGAGAAAGAGAGAATTTGTTTATTATTACAGAAGCAGGTCACTTCAGGGATCAAACGCATACACAAATAAGATTCAAAAACAGATGTCTTAATGAATAAGAATACAAAGCACTTACAAAAGACATGTGTCTAAATTTGGTGTAGCTAATAAAGTTCTGAACATATTTCAGCAGTGATCAACAATTTACAATTCAGTACTTGATGCGGTAAAATCTAAATTTATAGATTTTCTTCGAATCAGAAATAACACCACTGAATCAAATTTGGTTACAGATGCAAAAAGACCTGTAGAGCAATAGCTAATTGTAAAATATTTCAAATGTAATTTCATTTAATGCTGCAAGGCCATCTTAATCCAGGTTTATTTATTTATATTTTTTATCAGCAGGCTAGTTTAACAGCACACATAAACATTGGTCTACCTTTTCTCAATGGCATCGATGTTCTTGAGGAGAATGAGAAGTTGCCAGGAAGCTTCATCCTTTCTGTTTGAGAACAGAAGGTGGTGGCTGGTTACGCACAGGGTTCCTCTGAGAGCTGGATGGAAAGGTCTTCTCAGCGTAACATCTTCGACATTAGCGGTCTTGATGTGCTCCGACAACTCCATTTCACTGCGACAACAACCACCATCTGGTACTTCTCACGCTGAGTTTAGAGAGCTGGTGGGCGAGCCACAGGCGTCTCTGTCTTCCGCTAATCCTCTACAAAACTGTGCAACACCCTTGGCGCTAATTTAGCTTGTTATAAAACTCACCGGTAGCTGGCAAATAAAAAAGCGACTGTGCGCGAGCGACGGGAGGTGTGTCAGCTCGTGCCTCTCGTAAGCATTTTGTTGGCTTCTTTATACTTTCGTTTCCGTTCACCCTGAAGTCCCAGCCCTCTTCTCTTTTTTTCTGATGTTTGTGTTTATTGTTGTCGCTGTATTTTATGGGGTTTTTTCTATCTGTCTATCTATCTATCTATCTATGTCACACCATAGGACAAAATATTTAATTAAAATGAACTGGAATGCATAATGAAAAACACAATTTATGAAAAAATTTAGAAACTGAGTTATCTATACATCTATGTTATATATGCAATGGGTACGGAAAGTATTCAGACCCCTTAAATGTTTCACTCTTTGTTATGTTGCAGCCATTTAAGTTATTTTTTTCTTCATTAATGTACACACAGCACCTCATATTGACTGAAAAACACAGAATTGTTGACATTTTTGCAGATTTATTAAAAAAGAAAAAATGAAATATCACATGGTCCAAAGTATTCAGACCCTTGTGACACTCAAATATTTAACTCAGGTGCTGTCCATTTTTTTTGATCATCCTTAAGATGTTTCTACATATTTGACTTCTGCACATCTACTTTATTTGAGTTCAGCTGTGTTTGATTATACTGATTGGACTTGATTAGGAAAGCCACAAATCTGTCTATATAAGACTTTACAGCTCACAATGCATGTCAGAGCAAATGATAATCGTGAGGTCAAAGGAACTGCCTGAAGAGCTCAGAGACAGAATTGTGGCAAGGCATTTGCTGCTGCACTTAAGGTTCCTAAAAGTATGTGGCCTCCATAATCCTTAAATGGAAGACGTTTGGGATGACCAGAATCCTTAAATGGAAGACGTTTGGGATGACCAGAACCCTTCTTAGAGCTGGCCGTCCAACCAAACCGAGCTATCATGGGAGAAGAGCTTGGTGAGAGAGGTAAAGAAGAACCCGAAGATCATTGTGGCTGAGCTCCAGAGATGCAGTCAGGAGATAGGAGAAAGTTGTAGAATGTCCACTTGGAGTTTGCTAAAAAAACACCCAAAGGACTCCAAGATGGTGGTAATAAGATTCTCTGGTCTGATGAGACCAAGACAGAACTTTTTGCCCTTAAAAAAAAACAGGCCTTACTCATCACCTGTCCAATACAGTCCCAACAGTGAAGCATGGTGGTGGCATGGGGGTGTTTTTCAGCTGCAGGGACAGGACGACTGGTTGCAATCGAGGGAAAGATTAATGCAGCCTAGTACAGGGATATCCTGGATAAAAACCTTCTCCAGAGTGCTCAGGACCTCACAACAACTCTGTGACTGTTCTTGAATGGCCCAGCCAGAGCCCTGACTTAAACCCTATTAAGCTTCTCTGGAGAGACCTAAAAATGTCTGTCCACCAACATTTACCATCCAACCTGACAGAACTGGAGAGGATCTGCAAGGAGGAATGGCAGAGGATCTCCAAATCCAGGTGTGAAAAACTTGTTGCATCTTTTCCAAAAAGACTCATGGCTGTATTCAATCAAAAGGGTGCTTTTACTAAATACTGAGCAAAGGGTCTGAATACTTTGGACCATGTGATATTTCAGTTTTTCTTTTTTTAATAAATCTGCAAAATGTCAACAATTCTGTGTTTTCTGTCAACATGGGGTGCTGTGTGTACATTAATGAGGAAAAAAATGAACTTAAATGATTTTAGCAAATGGCTGCTATATAACAAACAGTGAAAAATTTAAGGGGGTCTGAAAACTTTCCGTACCCACTGTATATATAAATTCGGTAGAATGCCAAAAAACTGTTATAATTATTATTATTATATGTTATTTATTATATGCTTTTATAAGTTTTTTCCCCAAATAGAATAGAATAGAATAGAATAACTTTTATTGTCATTGTACAACGAGTATTTTTTCTGGGGATAGCTACATACAAGAATGTACACTTTAGTATTCCAACTCTAAGTTGTGATGAATGAAATGCCCTCTGATTAGCTGGAGTTAAATTTTAAGATGGTTTGTGGATAGAAGCTGTTTCTGAATCTGGAGGTGCATGTCTTAGTGGGCCTGTAGCGCCTTCCAGAGGGCAACAGAGTGAAGAGTTGGTCCTTTATTATACTTCTGGCCCATCGCATGCATCTGATGCGTGAGATGTCACCCTGCTTTGCTTTTTTCTCAGACATAGTGCAGCCAGCATACCACATGAGTGCCCTGAGAAAGTATGCTTCTTATTAAGCAATGGTAAAAGGACACAAGCAGCTGCTGAGACAGGTTATAGTTTTATCAGCATCCTCAGAAAGTACAAAGTTGTTGTGCCTTCTTGACCGGGACATTGTGTTAAAAATGTCAATATTGACCAAAATTTCATGCCAAGAAGGGAAAAAAAACTTATAAATAATAGTACGTTTACTAAGGCTAATGTTTTATAAAGTAAAAATCTGTATCGGTATGTATTAGCAACTTTAACAAATTAATATTAATAAATATTTCTTTGGACTCATCCCCTTGTGGATCTCTGGTGGTCCTGGACCCGTTTGAAACCTACGTTTTAGAACAACACACCATTATAATCTGACCGATTGAATATTATTCCTAGCTAAATAGATTTTCACTGCAATTCCTCAACATCAGCAGGAGATGGAGACATTTTGTCGTAAAACAGTTGTAAACACTGAAGTTGGCTGTTACTTGTGCATAAATGCACGACAAAAGATGACTGAGCTATGAACGCAAGTTCATTTAAATTGAGTACTGCCTAGCGTTTGTTTCAGAATCAATATATAATTCATATCTTACTGATTCTAATGCTAGATTTTAATTCCTCGCTAAAAAGATTCTACTGCAATTCTTCAACATAAGCAGGAGATGGAGACACGCTTTGGTTATTATTGGTGAGATATAAGCTAGAAGCAGTGTTAGCGAGTTGTGGGCAACAATACATAAACTAAATATTTACTTGTCATTAGTTAGTTGCCTTTGTGATAGCAAATAGTTAAAAAAAACTGTCGGTTTTGAAACTTCTCAATATGGGTTTGAGCTCGTGAAAGGTTAAGGGTGTCAGTGACCCTGTATTTCTTAAATAGTCCCACGTGAACACGAAATGTAGCGTTTGGCCGCAAAATGTTAGGAACACTGATACTCTGTCATTAGGCTGCAGAGCATGGGCGGTCACTTTTCTGTCTATATAAACATTAGCACCGCACACCTCTTGAGATTAATCACTTGTGCACATGATCGGGCACAGCGCACATGTCTGAGCAGTCACAGTCTCGCCCATCTGGAATGAAAGTAGCTCAGTGATGGAGTTCAAAGAGCTGGGAGCAGACGAGACCTCTGAGGGCGATATGGAGGATCTGGACAGTGTAAAAGCCCTGACAGAGAAACTCAAACTCCAAACGCGCAGACCGTCGTACCTAGAATGGAAGGAGCGACTGCAGACTCGCCCGTGGACTGATGCCACAGACGGTCCAGATGTCAGCAGCCCAGGATCTGTGGAGAAAGACACTGAGCTATCCGACATCTGGAAAGATGGGATGCCTTATAAGAATATATGCGGCTTCAATACTATAGACGACGCCTTAGAGTGGCTCAGAACCGAACTGGTAGTGTATTTATAAGTTTTATTTTATTTATTTATTTTTCAAACGTTCGACTATCTATCTATCTGTCTATCTATGTCACATCATAGGACAAATATTTAATTAAAATTAATTGGAATGCACAATGAAAAACATGATGTATGAAAATATATCTGTTATCTGTTATATATATACAGTGGGTACTGAAAGTATTCAGACGTCCTTATATTTTTCACTCTTTGTTATGTTGCAGCCATTTGCTTAAATCATTTAAGTTAATTTTTTCCCTCATTAATGTACACACAGCACCCCATATTGACAGAAAAGCACAGAATTGTTGACTTTTTTTCAGATTAATTAAAAAAGAAAATTTGAAATATCACATGGTCCAAAGTAATCAACCCTTGTGACACTCATATATTTAACTCAGGTGCTATCCATTTCTTCTGATCATCCTTAAGATGGTTCTACACCTTCATTTGAGTCTATCAGCTGTCTATCTATCATCAATATAACAAATAATTTCTATTTCTAGAAAAATGCTGTTCTTTTAAATTCTCTATTCATCAGAGAATCCTGAAAAAAAAGTATTATGGTTTCCACAAAAATATTAAGACAAATATGACACGGATAAAAACTGGAGAAATAGCTTCTGAAAATTCAGCTTTGCCACCACAGTAATAAATAATATTCTAATAGATATATAAATTAAACCCTGGTGAGCTCAAGAGATTTTTTTTAAAAACAACCTCAAAAAAAATCTTATTCACTCCAGACATTTGAATGATATTAAATAATATATATAAATTATATACTTAATTTACTATATGTAAAATATGTAATGTAACAGTTATAAACAGAGTATAGTATAGCACAGGTGGCATGACTCTCGTCTCTGGGCATATTGCACCTAAATGCCAAACAGGTGGGTGAAACTTGAGTGGGTGTGCTTTAGAAAGGTGTGCTCAGTTCCCTGCATGTATGACTGCTGTTCCAAACAAGTTAAACTTCTAATTACTGCTGGTTATCAAAGGCTCGATGTGTGAGCTAGAAAATGAGTCTCCTTCTCTATTTCCCATTTCTCCTCAGAGGGAGATGCAGATGCAGGATAACCGTCTGGCACGGCAGTTGATTCGCTTACGGGGGGAGATCCACAGGCTGAAGGTGGAACAGGTGTGCCACCGTCACAAAGAGATGCTGGATGATGCCACATTTGAGCTGGAGGAATGTGAGGAGGACTCTGACCTGCTGTGCGACATCCCCATGAAAGCTGCCTTCACTCTGTCCACCCCTCTCAAACATCTCGGCCTCACCAAGATGAACCTGAACTCCAGACGATTCTCACTTTGTTGAGAGGCATGGTGAGAAGAGAAGCCTCTCAAGAAAAGCTCTTACTCACACTGGAAGCCAAAGACTTGTTTTGTTTCAGTGTTTAAATTGGACTATTGCAAAACACAACAACAAAAAGCCTTATTGAACTTTATTTGACTTGACCACAGATGTTCATATCTGAAAATGCAGTTACCAGCATTACAGACTATACAACTATTAAACCACTTGTAAAGACAGACTCACCACAGCTCTTAAAATGTCCCCATGCATTTACTTATAGCTGAACTGATCTAAAAATCAGGAGGAACCTGTTTCTGTGTCAAAAGGCGTGTGATTGGCACACACTCCCATGAGTGTTTCTGAATGCTCAGAAGAGGAAACACTCTCCCGTTGATTTGGCTGTGATCCCGAGCAGCAGCCTCACAGGAAGTGTGAGTTTATGTTCAGGCATTTTGTCACCTTGTCTCTTAAAACCTAAAAATAACCCCCACTCTACAGCTCAGAGCTGCAACAACTGAAAAGCTAATCTCAGTCTCTGTTTTGTTCAGCCCACTGTCGGTGATTGACCTTAAATAAGATAAAGGTACGTTTTTGAGAATCTCGTGCTTGGGAATTTTTTATTCACAGGTCAGGAGATTTATTTATAGTCTCCTTTTGTATGTGCACAGAATCCATTAAAGTTTATTTTACTTTATTACACGCATGGGAAATGTATCACAGCGTTTGTGCATGTATACTGTAAGTGCTTATGTCAAAAGCTCCATGATATAATTACAACATATCAAAAAGTACCTTTATAATTTGACAAATTTCAATTTGGGATTAAATTTGTGCTACCAATTTTTAACAGATTTTTTATGAATAAAATTAATACTTCTGTTCAGCAAATATTAATTAAATTGATCAAAAGATTATTATATATTTAAAAAAAAATTAAGGATCACAAGATATTAAATTCTGGAGTAATGGCTCCAGAATTGAAAATATAATAAAATAGACTTATAAATAAAATAAAGATAACTTTTAAATTAAATATTTTACATTATTACAGTTTTATACAGTCGTATTTCTGATCAAGTGAAATGATAATCATATAAGACTAATTCAAAAACATAAACTATTTTACAGAACCCAAACGGTCGTATACATAATGTTTTTTAATGTTTAACGTACAAATGTTTAAGTGCAGTGTTAATGGTATAAAACAACCTTTTGCTTTCAACCACCTAAAATTGAACACAATGACTGACTTTTTTTTTGTTCTTCACAGGGCTAAAAAATGCCTTAAATCTGCCCTAAATTAATAAAATACCTTAAAGTTAAACCTTAAATGATTGATATTGTAATGTATAAGAAAGGAGAAAAAAACATTGCTCATTCATTGTAACCCATTCACTTCTAATAAAAATGTATGAATCTTTTGAACATTGTTGCTTCAGATTTGTAAATAAATTCTAAATTTGTAAATACACATATTTGAAACTATTATTTCCTTGTTGATCAAGATTTCTTCACAGTATTGTGTTGATTTATGTATTTGTGTAATTATCCAAACTGTTTTGAGCAGCTCTTATCTCACTTTCTTCCGTCTTGCACATCCTGGCATGAATAAACCCTCTAGGGTTAAATGCTGTGTTATCACACGAATGAAAATAGTTGATATTTATCAGAATAGGCTGCGTTTTCCAGTAGTTGAGTCAAACAATGGACCGATTGCATTCTTCATTGATTGTAACTGCAGTGATGGCACTGACTGACAAAAGGAGCATGTGACACATGCCAAGAAATGATCTCATTGCTAGATAAATATATGAAGCGAGAGAAAGAGTGAGAGACATTGACAAGGAAAGGCATTTTTCCTAAAGCTTATCTCAGGACTGATATTACAAGCTTTTGTAGTTTACATCTCGTAAAGAAAGTTGCATTAGGGCAGGTACCTTCATTGAACAGTTCACAGAAGGGCTGCTTTAGATTCCTTCTTCAAACAGAAACATGAACTATTTAGGTCACCTGAGAACACACAAAAGGTGTTTAGTTGTGTTCCAGATACAGATTCCCTCGAGGCCTAGAAAAGAAAACAAACACTGTGCCATGAAAGTGTCATCCTGCTTTGTAGAGCTTAAATGAAACCATCATGGTAACCTACTTTGTGCTCGAGTGCGAATGTGATAAAGTCATTTCGTTCATCCAGTGTTTTCACTCAACATTTATTTATTAATCAGTAGCGAATTCAAGATGTTAGATTTGTCAAATCTATTCGCATTTCAAAAAAAACAACAACAACATCTACGCTATTTCCTAGAAAGAATTTTGTTGATATAAAGCTAAACAATACGGATGATGATCACAGATATGATGATCTCTTTGTAATGAACTCCGATAAAGCCAATTGAAAAATTCTTACCGTAACATTATTTGCTCATTTTAAAATATATTTTGTGAACTTATAACATTATCCCAATATTAAAATTAAACAATTGATTAACATTACTCATCAATCACAAAGCTTTATGCATATTTATTTTTTTGCATTTACATATTTTTAAATTCAAATGTATTTAATATTACAAAAATCTTCCCAAGCTCTACTAACACCCGATACCCGCGTTTAACATTTTTGGCATTGATCCCGAAGCATTAAATAAACATTTGCTCTCACAATAGATGTAACTGAGAATATATAACTTTCTGTTGAGATGATCTGCCCCACTCAGCACCCTCTCCCTCAAACCCCCCTCCTCTCAACCACAAGACCCCCAAGGAATGGAAAAAAAAAAAACAAGCCATTGTTTCAGGCGCTAACTCAAACTGACAGCTACAAATAAAACTAGAAATCCAGCCAGGATGCTACTTAAGCTAAAATCACTATAATGTGGTCCATCAAGCGAGGGGATCTGATTGAGTAATAGAATTATATATTTTCAGTATTTAACACCCACCCAACCTCACCCTCCAAACCACAATGAAACACCCATTTCTGTTGTGATCACCGGACTCACCACATGAAAAGCCTGGTCAGACGTTTCAGTCATGTTGGAGACACAAATAAAAATAAAAACATATGACAGAGCAGGCGTAAGTGTCTAAATTAAGATGAGTGTTCCTGCAGCAGAAAACTTTAAGAATGTACCTCATTTCCTTTGAATGTTTGGGCTGTGACTTCCTGCAAGAGCATGCACTATTTGCAGACTGATGCCACAACAAAAGTGTGCGGTCTGCTCAGAGAGAATGAAAAACAGAGAGAAAGAGACAGAAAGGGTTTAAGAGACAGATAGTGGCAAGAGACATTAGCGTCATATTCAAGTAGCGAGTTAAAAAATGTCAAATTGACAGCAGAAAATATTAATGGCGTATTAGTGCGTGTGGGTTTGCACATGCATTCTGCTAGAGAGGCCTACTTTCTAACAGACCACTGACGTTAGGTTTAATGCAAACCAGAGGCCATGGAATAGCAATGTGCGTGATACTTTTAAGCTTGAACATTCGTATGTAAAGTTTAGTGTCTCTTTTCAGCATAAACACAAGTTAAAAACCCATGAATGCCGTTAAAGTTTCCGCTCTTTGACATCATGGCACCACAAAAGCAGGTGACAAGTGGAGTCCTGACCCATAATCCTTCACTCCAATCACACCAGCTGCTCAGAGCAGTGTGCACCTGCTGAAAAATGTTAAATATCAGCTCAAGCACCTCAACGACAGGAAGCTCTATCATCAGCTTGCTCTGCACCGCTGTGGTGTGTGTGTGCGCACGCTCGTGTGAGTGATGCCTTTGCAAATGATGTGCCTTTGTTAAGGTTGGAAGTCAAACTGTGACGTGACTTACACAGCCTTGACACTTTAGCAGCACATGTTTTCGATACACGAAGTCGAAGCTTTACAGATCTCGTCGGTTTGTCTGTAATCTTGATTTTGTTGCTCTGTCGCAGAATGTGTTCTTCATAAAATCTAAAGCTAAAGACACAACGATGCTTGCTAAACTGACTCATCACTAACATCAGCAACTTCTGTCAACAGAAAAGGTAAGTTTTACCAACTGGTGTCTAATTTTGTTTATTTAAATCAAGTTATTTAATTAGTTTTAATAAATACAGGTTATCAGGCCGGTAAAGGGATTCTCAGACAGTCGTTTTTCAATCACTGTGTGAATTATCAGATGAAGATGTATGAGCAAAACGTCTGGATGAAACTTTGTAAGCGACAGGATGAGCAGAAGAAATTAATTTTATAAGGTTATAGGTATATAGAATAGGAATCAAGAAGAAAAATGAAATAAGCTGAGAATATTTGCGAAAATAGAAAAAACAACAACTTTTGTTTACAAATTCGTAAATTATATACATTTATAAAAAAATGGCATAAAATCTTTCAATTCTTCAGAAGTAAGAGTGTTCGGTCATATCTAGCAATGTATGCACTGTTAAAATATACATTTCTGTAATGTTATTACGCTTTCGGCTTAAAAAAGTTCATTACATTTTAATGTAACTTGCAAAGTAATTTACAAAGAAAAGCATATAATATATTATCACATGTGTTGTATCATATTACACCTCAAGGTCAGTCAATAACAGTTTCATGATTTTATACTTAAATTGTGATTTAATTGCTAAGGGAGTTTTTTGGATTGCGTTTCACACACTTTATTATTTAGAGTGTAATATTAATGCAGCAATAATAATAATAATGACATTTTTTAGTTGTCATCTCCAGTCACAGAAAAGAAAAAAATGGTTTAGGTTTTTTGAAAAAGGGGAATTTCATAAATATTGGGTCGGAAAAACCCTGCGTTCTTACCAAATATTGCTTTCTTGCTACAGTATAAGCATTTTTGAAACAATCATTATCTTATGTTTATTCCAAATCCAAATCAAACTATCATTATGTATGTGGTAAGATCATTTATTCATTTATTAGGGGGAAGGTATCGGTCATGAATAGGAATTTTTCTAAACATTGTAAAACATAACGTAAAACACAACAGTTTGGTAATGTAATAGGCCTACGGACAATAAAATCTATATCTGTATTTTTTGGCATGGCTTTGACTGTTTGGTATGTCTGCTCTCAAACATAATGTTGATTTAATGATATATATAAAAAACGAGCGATTGTGTCGGTGGGATTGCAAAGGCATTTGATCTATATGGCTTCATTTCAAACCTATACAAACACACCCTCTGTAACAGGACTAACTGGAGGCCTGAATGAGCACAAACATTTGACCTTGGCGTGCATCTTTTGAGACACATTTGCACTGATACTGGCAGGGTCAGGTACAGGCCACAGGTCAGTGGAAAGTCTTGTCTCCAGCTTTGATTTGGGCTGCTCTCCCAAGCTGTCCCATGAGCACGCAGTCTTCTGTTTGACCCAGAGGGTTGAGCTTTTCCTGACCCAAAAACACAGTTTCTCACGGGTCCAAACCCCACAGAGACATACACATTGAGTTAGCACATTATTTATCTGCTTAATGGGAATTAAAATGTGGGCTTTTGTGTTTATATATTTACATGTTTACAAAAGTACAGTTCATCGTTCCATACAAACACTTGGGATTTTTCATGAACTTTTCAGATTCATAATGCAAAACACACCACGCTCAAGACAAATGTAAAACACACACACACACACACACGTGCATACGGATCACCGTAATCCAAATCCCTGTATTTACTAAAAAAAACAACTGTCTGAATCTCAGTGTTTGAGTTGGAAAAAGTGTGTCTAGAACTCATAAAGAGGATTAGCCTAACCTATTTTTTACAGAACGGTTTGTCCAACCCTATGGACACATACAGGCCTATTAAATGTTAAGCCTAAATATAAAATAAAGTCTGTGGATCTTTTTGTCTGATGTATAAGAAAATATAAAATATGAGCAGTCTTACACAAAAAATTCAGTTCAACTACTACAGTAATTAAAATAAAAGAGAATATGTCAAATCACACAAATATATACACGCCATAATGTTAAAACATATTTACTGTAAATGTAAATTAATTAGTAATTTTATTTAGCCACTGCTTCTAACTTTGTTTTTTTGCCAGGAGCTAGATTGCTTGCACTTATTAATGAACTGATTCATGAATTTTCACTTTAATTCTAATAATGTCATTGTATTTCTCTCATGCTCAGCAAATATGGGGAACTGTGGCTCTTTTGATCCTGACGACGAATTCTCTTACCATCCAGATGAATGGTGCGATCAATGTAACTGCCCAAAGCCTCCAGTCAGTCAGGTATGTCTATGTGTATACGTATTGTATGCGTCTGCTGAAGAGAATATTACATTAGATATGCATTTCTCTTTTACCTTCTACATGCAAGTATATTACAGCGTAAAATCGGTAACCACAAAGTTAGATAAGTGAACTAAACAGACGCTTGTGAAAAGAAAGTCAAGTATCCATATAGCAACCATGTAGGCTGGTCGAGCGTATAGTATCCGAATCAAACCGAAGAGAAATAAGTGTCGGAATGTATGGCGATAAACATACTGAAGAAAATGTTTCTTTTATCCCCAGACGGTTAGCTAGCATGGTTAGCTAGCTATGCTAGGGTTGTTACAAAGACATTTAGGTCGATGAACTAAGATATTTTTCCCGACAATAAAATCTAGTAGACGCCCCCATGGGAAGTCATTGAATAATTCACATAATGAGTAGAAAACTGTAGGATTTCTACTTTAGAAAAGTAGGGGATAGTTTTTTTATTTATTTCATATTTGATTTCATTTTGAGAAAGGCAGGTTCTAATGTGAGACAGTGACTAAATAAGTGGAGAGAAGATAGAAGAAAGGAAGTGGTAGAGCCATTCTCTACACTAAATAGATGCATTACAAATCTCTGTGGTTTAAAACTCAAGACAGAACACAGCAAAGTCTCACAAAGTGCTACGCAAAGCATTTTTTAAAAATAATGATCTGCCTTGCTGAAACTGAAATGGACCGTGCATGTTTTCACGTGAACATCCTTAATGATCAAGCAGACGGACAATCTTAGGATATCTTCTAAAATTGGTTGACCACTGGGCCCAAACGCTTAAAACGGTTGTATTATCTTACTCAATCAATGTGTCTTTCTATGTTAGGCCTACTTTTGATATCAACCAGTGTATTATCTCTCTCAACACAAAAAAGCTCATGTTTTCAGGTGATCTCTAAATCTGAAATTCTGTTTAGTGGAATTTGGATTTTTTTTTTTTTGGCAGTAGTAATAATCTAATTCAGTTCCACACAAATACTTCATAATCATTTTATCTTTGCATTGATGTGTCTCATTCTTCGGACAGGTCAACCACACAGGGTTGCATAATTTGAGGGAAATGAGCCTTTGTGTTGTTAATTGATTGGGGACTAAAACATTGAGCTAAATTTGAGACACATTTCCTTGTGATTTGTTTTTGTTGAAGTAGATTAGAAATTAAAGAGAACAGCACATGTCGTTCATTGCATAACAAGAATGATGGAATGTTTGCTTTTGCTGTGGTAGTCGTTTCATGCAGTGAAATCAGAAAATAACAGCAGCTCCACCCTGTTTAGGAAGTGGCTTTGTGTGGTTTATGACATTCATAAATTATGGACACAAATTAAATGTTTTGATGTCATGAAGAGGTTCTCATGAAAATAATTAAAACCAATTTCCTTCAAACATTTTTAATAGCTTATTAAATATTGCTGCATTTTAATAATAATAATTGCCATAGCTGTTTAGATTGTAAATCTAAGCAGAATTACAGTCACTGTTTTATAGCTGTAACTATATTTTTTATAAATGAATATTTTTTATTCATTCTGGATTTTGATTTTGACAGAACTTCGATCCTCTGATTCCTTATCCATCCCAGTACACACCTCCTCCATCATCTCCTCTTCCAGGTGAGAGAACACATTCAAAACGTCCCACAGATATATTCTTAATGGGTGTTTCAGACTGTTCACTGTTGTTATCTGTGTATTTCAGAGAACCTGGTGGTAGCCTTATACAAATATGAGCCATGCCACAGCGATGACCTCGGGTTTGAGAAAGGGGAGAAGCTAAAAATCCTAAATTCGTAAGCAAAGCCTGTGTTCAGACAGTCTGACAATCTCAGTAGATCATCAAAACATACTGCTGACCCTCACCGACTCAAGCTGGGTTTTGAGTGGCTGAATTTAACTGAATGTCAATTTAGGGTTTCTCTGTTTTAGTATTTTGTGCAGTTTTAGGAGGAGACACTATAATGCATGTGTCTATGTGTGTTTTAGTGATGATCCTGAGTGGTATATGGCAGAGTCTCTGTTCACTGGGCAGAAGGGATACATACCACAGAATTTTGTAGGAAAAATGAACAGCATGGAGACAGAACCGTAAGTAACGCAATTGCATACACTCACATATATCCAAACAAATCCACACAAGCACAGTTATATCCAAAGTTTTGGCATGAAATTCTAGATGGAGCGGTCTGAAAGGTCAACCTCAATCTGACATAAAGGTATCACTATCACATGGCCCAGCTGATTGGTTGAAGAGCTTGCTGGAAACCCTTCAACTTCCCCAGTTCCACATTTAAAGCCGTGCTATGGGGTGATACATGTATGCAGTATGGGGGTTGTTTCATATATTTTATGTGTGCAGCAGCAGTATTTCTTACATGCTCACAGCAGCATGTTGTGAATGAATTGGCAATATAGCAAGTCTCTGTACTGGCCCTGCTGCAGCAGGGTAACAGATATATTCTGCCAAGATCAAGCACATTAACCTTTATTAAAATGCATTACTATGCTAAATACCTCATAGAGAGAGAGACAGATATGTATTTATGCAGATCAGCTGCTCTGCTCTCTCCCACACAATGAAACTTGGGAAATACCACCCTAAATCTGTGGCTAAAAGGTTGATTCATTTAGGGTACCCTTTGTTGCTTACGACAGAAGATTACAGGGTGTCAGTAATGGAAATAATTAAGAACACACTCCCACAAGTCACACAAGTTTCTGAGCATCACTACCCCAGAACCTGCTGACACCACATTTTTGCGTATGTTCGGGTTTAAGATTTTGATCGTGGGAGTAATGAAACATCCCAACCTTGTATCTTTTAAACAATTGAATCCTCATAATGAGATAATTTATGAGTCAAACCCCAGAGAAAATGATGATTTTGTTGTGTTGCAGTTGGTTCTTTAAAAACCTCTCCAGAAACGATGCCATGAGGCAATTACTGGCCCCCGGTAACACGCAGGGCTCCTTCCTCATCAGAGAGAGTGAGACCACACCAGGTATAAAACAATGCATTTCTCCCCACAACAAAAACAAGCAAAGAAACAAAAATAAGATAAATACAGGAATCTTTCGAAGAAAAACAGGCCATTTCAATTATTTTTTAATGGAAATTTCCAAGGGGTGTTGAAAAATATCCAGGTGATTCCGGTAAAAATGAGTTTTTTTTCCAGGGAGTTAGACAACTCAGCATCGTTTACACAAGTATCTGATTTCCAGGGATCAAATTGAAACTACAATAAT